>JBAKBP010033417.1:0-21899 GCA_037953745.1 Lithodes maja | reverse complement strand
GTGTAGGAAATGTGGCGCACCCCCTTTGGATGTCGATTTCTTTCCTGGCGAGCGAAAACGAGTCTGTAATATTTTAAGGAACTTGCCCGAAAAAAATGTACAAATATATCTTGAAAGGGGGTATATATCTTGAAAAGGGGTATATATCTTGAAAGGGGGTATATGGTGTGGTATTTATAGCTTGATGGAGGACTAGCGAGGAAACTCAAAATTAAATAAATATATGAATAATTAGCCCCTCCCAAACAAGCACTAGCCCCTTAACATAGGCATGCTTGCATTATAATTCAGTGTTAGAATGAATAAGTGAACTATGAACACTTCCAATTACTGAACCGTAGCACAATTAGGGCGTGTCGCACGAGCTCTTTTTCCGTCAATTTGTACGAGCAATTGTAGTCTGTCAGCTTCAAAATGTCAGTGTTATAGGAAATACTTTCTCTAAAGTATCTACTTCTTTTATCCTCCCCTCTTTCCCCAGCTAACCTAATCCCACAAGGACCCCAATGGAACTACGCCTAACGGCCTTATTGGGCTATCCTTAGTTGGAATTATGCAAGGCTGGTACATGTCATATTTGTAACATATTATGTGGTACCATCACTGTAAAATGCTAACTGAATAAATATTATTATTATTATTATAACGTGAAAGAGCCTCAAAATGTTTCATGAAAAAACTTGCTCATCGAAAATTGCCGGAAAAAACGATCGTTTGACACCGGTTTTAGCTGCACCTTACATCTGTCCAACCACTATTACTCGATCCTTAGTGACACACAATTCTGTTTCGTAACGATTATAATATACTGTATAATGAATGAATACGAATCATCAAAATTGACTATTATCTAACACATATTGTATGTATGTATGTATACAGGGTGTTTTAAAACAACACTGCCAGACCTCATCTGCTATTTAGTAAATACAATAACAAAGAAGATTATCTAAGGACAAAATGCAAAATAATATACCATTAATGATTTAAACCGCATAGAATAAACTAATTAGTGACACCCAGGTATGAGCTATAATCCGAACACGGGCTAGTGTCCCCCCTCCCCCCCAAATAGCCTACCTCTTGCCTCCCATCCCAGTTCGAGTTTTTCTTCGAAGCTTTGGAGTCATAACGAATCTTCTCATGTGTTTAATCATCTGCTCGGCCATAGTGCTATCTTCTTCTGTCATAGTGATTTTATTTACCTCTTAATATCACATAAATATGGATTGTTGTTATTTAGGTGTGTCTCTGCCTTTGTTATTTTATACTCGTTAAGTCCAAGTGACGTAAATTGTTTGTTTTGGGTACCATTAGATGATTTTAAATATTCATTAGTGAACACCGTATACTTGTATGTCTACAGCTACGTAAAATCGTCAAACTTCAACCATAAGACTGATAGACATATTTCGTTAGTACTCTGTGATAATAGTAACGTAATGAGATATTTGTATTGAAACAGTAAATTGCGCAGGAACAATTTTGTCCCATTCAAACAGTTTCACGAACGATTAAATTACCTATATCAGTGTTCGGATACCTGACCCAGACTTGAGATTCATTATTTTACCTCTTGGTCATCGTTACAAATGGTGCATATCTTTTTACGCTACTTGGATTATAATACTTAGCAGTTTTCTTCTAATTGCAAAATATCATTACCAATTTTATGTTACTTTGATTTTGTAATTATTAATATGTGATTAGGTCATTAGATATCTCCTCTTTACCTTTTTTACTTGGTAATCATTCATATTATGTATCATATGTTTTGTGCTGAGCTCAGAACTCTGTTTTGCTACATTTCTAAATAACCATTTATCTCCGTTACAATATATTTTTGGTAAAAATAGAATAGAAATATGTGTATTATATATTGTTATCAATGTGGTTGTCATACTCTGGCAGTGTTGTTTTAAAACACCCTGTATACTCAGGCCCAATCCCCACTTTTCCTTTTTTTTGGGGGGGGGGGGGGGAACTCAAGACAGAGCCCGAATAGGGACAACATAACAGAAAACAATGAACACATAACAAACAAAATACACATTCACACACATCTAGGTCATCCAGGAGAAGACCCAGAGACCAGGGATTACAAAGGGCCCTCCAGCACTCCAACGGTCCCCGACCACCCGAGAGGTTCCGGTCTCAGCAGGCAGACTTGTAGCGAAGCCGAAACCACAAGCCCGCCCACTACCATATAGATTAGTAATATCCAAATTTTACAATAATCACTACCATATGTACAATCACAACTCAATCACTAATATAAAAAAAACACACATAGCCACCACTATCAACTATTTAAACACACACAGCCACCACTATCAACTATTTAAACACACACAGCCACCACTATCAACTATTTAAACACACACAGCAACCACTATCAACTATTTAAACACACACAACCACCACTATCAACTATTTAAACACACACAGCCACCACAATCAACTATTTAAACACACACAGCCACCACTATCAACTATTTAAACACACACAGCCACCACTATCATCTATTTAAACACACACAGCCACCACTATCAACTATTTAAACACACACAGCCACCACTATCAACTATTTAAACACACACAGCCACCACTATCAACTATTTAAACACACACATCAACCACTATCAACTATTTAAACACACACAGCCACCACTATCAACTATTTAAACACACACAGCCACCACTATCAACTTATTAAACACACACAGCCACCACAATTAACTATTTAAACACACACAGCCACTACAATCAACTATTTAAACACACACAGCCACCACTATCAACTATTTATACACACACAGCCACCACTATCAACTATTTAAACACACAGCCACCACTATCAACTATTTAAACACACACAACCACCACTATCAACTATTTAAACACACACAGCCACCACAATCAACTATTTAAACACACACAGCCACCACTATCAGCTATTTATACACACACAGCCACCACTATCAACTATTTAAACACACACAGCCACCACTATCAACTATTTAAACACACACAGCCACCACTATCAACTATTTAAACACACACAGCCACCACTATCAACTATTTAAACAACTCTCTTCTTTTCTTTAAGGGGGTCACCGGCTTTTTTTCTCTTTCTCTCCTTTTCTCTCTTTCCCTGGCTTGTATCCATTCGGCCCCATTCAGCCAACTGTTTTAAGACGTTTATTCCCATATAGGTGTCGATTTCTTCCTGGCGAGCGATAGCAAGCCAGCATTGTATGGAGAAATCTGGCATCGCCGGAGACATTTTTTTATCGAAAAATGTACAAAATTAGCTTGCTGTCAACACAAAAATATATATATATGCTGGCTCGCTCGCCAGGAAAATATTGACACCTGGATGTGGATAAACGTCTTAAAACAGTAGGCTGAATGGGGCTGAATTGATACAAGCCAAAGAGAGAGGGAGAGAAAGAGAAAACAATCGATGTGGGCTCCCATTAAAACCACCATTGCCAACTCTACTGTACTCACACACGACCACTAATAATCCCACCCACCTATTTCCTTTACTCGATGATTCCAACCCCAACCACCACTATAGTCTGTTCATTCTAGGTTGGGCAGAAATCGTAACCACTAACCTCTCATAACTCAAAAAAGACTAGAGTAATCGATCTAATATTTCTACCAAATAGAAAGACTTGGCTAGGGAATTGGTGTGGACGTTGACAGCTCATTTGCTCTAGCCCATTTTTAATTACAGAGGTTAGAGGTTAAGATTTCTGCCCAACCTTGAATGAACGGACTATAGCAATCCCATTCATAAGCCCTACCACAACTACCACCACCAACCAATCTGAACACCCAAGCCACTCGACCACAATTACCACAACCACTCGACCACAACTACCACTACTAACCCACCCCAACTACCACAACCACTCGACCATAACTACCAGTATCACTCGACCATAACTACCACTACCAATCCACCCCAATTACCACAACCACTCGACCACAACTACCACTACTAACCAACCAGAACTACTACAACCACTTGACACAACTACCACAACCACAACTACCACCATCACCATTACTACCACTAATAGTCCCATCACAGCTACGACTTGCACCAATATATGACCCCATTGTCCTCTCATTATATAACACATCTCTTTACAAACCCGTAAGGTCTTCCAGACTACTTTTACATTTTCCTCACTCTGTACTTTCCTTTAAGGGGGGTCACCTGCTTTTTTTTACCTTTCTCTCCTTTCTCTCTTTCTTGTATCCATTCGGCCCCATTCAGCCTACTGTTTTAAGACGCTCAACCCCATCCAGGTGTCGATTTCTTCCTGGCGAGCGACAGCGAGCCAGCATTGTATGGACAAATCCGGCTTGGAGAAATTTTTCTATCGAAAAATGTACAAGTTTAGCTTGCTGTCAAAACATATATATATATATATATATATATATATATATATATATATATATGCTGGCTGGCTACCATTCGCCAGGACAATTTTGACTCCTGGATGGGGGTCAACGTCTTCAAACAGTAGGCTGAATGGGGCCGAATGGATATAAGCCAAAGAGAGAGGGAGAGAAAGGTAAAACAAAAAGAGAGGTGGGCCCCCTTAATACCCATACCGAACAATCACACCACACCTCTATCATTCCACCCTACCCTTCTATACCATGCCTACCACTCGACGTCAACCACTGTTAAGGGAGCCCACCTCGCTTTTTTTCTCTTTCTCTCCTTCTTTTGTTTGGCTTGTATCCATTCGGCCCCATTCAGCCTACTGTTTTAAGACGTTTACCCCATCCAGGTGTCAATATTTTACTGGCGAGTGGTAGCGAGCCAGCATATATATTTTTTTGTTTTGACAGAAATCTAAATTTGTACAATTTTCGATAGAAAAATTTCTCTAGCAAAGCCGGATTTCTCCATACAATGCTGTCTCGCTTTCGCTCGCCAGGAAGAAATCGACACCTGGATGGGGATAAACGTCTTAAAACAGTTGGCTGAATGGGGCCGAATGGGTACAAGCCAGGGAAACAGAGAAAAGGAGAGAAAGATAACAAAAAAAGCCAGTGAACCCCCTTAACGACAACTTCCCCCAAACACCATTACAACTACTCAGACTTGTATATGACAGAGTGCACGGCCATGGTCCCTTGTCCTTTCATTAGCTTCCATAATTATCCTCACTCACCCTCTCTTTACAAACCCTTATGGGGAGATTTCCACTGGAGGGATTTTTTTCTTTACCCCTTTCTCCCTCATGTTTAGCCCCATTGCATTTGAGATTTTAAGACGTTCACCCCATTAGTTTGGCGATTTTAAGAATTTTCACCCCAGTTATGTCACTTTTAAGACCTTTAGTGCCATTTAGGTTGGTTTTGTTCCTGGCGAGCGATAGCGAGCCTGTAATTTAAGAAGAACCGGCCTTCGTCCGGGACATTTTTCTACCGAAAAATGTACAAATTTATCTTGAGTGTAATTTCAAGCTTGATGGAAGTCTAGGAAACACACTAAAAACCTCCCCTTAAGGCTTTCCCATCCACTTAACTCTCGTCAAAACAGTAATTAATTTTCTCTCTAGATCCCAGGTTTAATTGAAGTTACGTGATTCATATTCTTACTTTACTTGTTCTCGTTCTGTTTTAGTCATCATCAAATCAGACGTAGACGAAATATATATTAGGGTATATGTTTGGCGATTGATGAAGTACACTCGGATACCATAGTCTCTAGCCCACTTAGGAGAGTTCGTGGAACCCTTATGTTTTTTTTTTTTTTTTTTGTCTATGCAATTAAATCTATCCGGATTAATTTTTGGATAGACATTGCTTTTCAATAAATAGTATATATAATTTTGTAGTTGATTTATAGACAATTATATTCATAAATTCGTTTCCAGATATAATTATGCTTCCATAACTAGAAATAGGTGAAGTCCAGGAATGTGTATGCTTGGGCTAGATACTATGGTACCCGAGTGTACATTTTCGTCCCACATTCAAACATCTTTGTACTGAAATGCACGACCATTATTCTGTACTGTAAAATTATGAATCTCATCAACATATACATTTAGTCTCATAACGTTACATTTCTAAAAAAAAAACATGCATCCCTTTTTCATCAATTGTTTTCTATTTATATTTTTGATGTAGTAAATATTCACTGGTCTCTGGGTCTTGTCCTGGGTGACCTACATGTGTGAATTTGTGTTTTGTATTTGTGTGTTCATTGTTTTCTGTTGTGTTGTGTTGTCCCTGTTCAGGCTCTGTCTCGAGTCGGCCGCCCCCAGAAAAATAAATAGGGAAAGGGCCTGATTACATACATACATACAATTATTAACTTCACAAATACACGAACCTACTGCAAAAAAATACATACTTCATTTAACTTCTCTTCACTGCACACATTTTATTCATTTAAGCGGACATGGGCTGTTTTTCTGGTCACCCTTCTTCCTCATGCTTACCCCCAATCGTTTTCAGATTTTATGACGTTCGGCCCATTAGTTTGGCGATTTTAATATCTTTTGCACCATTTCGTTGTCAATTTTAAGACATTTCGTGCCATTTAGGTGTCGATTTTTTCCTGGCGAGCGATAGCGAGCCTGTAATCTTAAGAGTAACCGGCCTTCGGCGGGGACATTTTTCTACCGAAAAATGTACAAATTAATCTAGAAGGGGGATCTGATGGATGTTTTTTTAAGTTTGATGGAGGTCTAGGGAGGAAACTACAAAACATAATAAATAAATGAAAAAATCTATGATAAAGTGAACCATCCCCCCTTAACAGGACCTAGCGTGCAGTAGCTATAATGCATAAGTCGTACTCAAATTCGTCTTTGTTCATAGCATGTTGGTTGCTAGTACACTAATGTCTTCAGTTGAGGAAGATATGAAGCTCAAACTGTTAATGGAGACAATTTTAATCTCTTCTAACTTCCACAGGTCACTTCTAAACTGAACATAAATTGTTTATGGGAGCCAACCTCGCTTTTTTTTCTCTTGCTCTGCCTCTCTCTTTGGCTTGTATCCATTCGGCCACATTCAGCCTACTGTTTTAAGACGCTTACCCCCATCCATGTGTCAATATGTTCTTGGCGACCGGTAGCGAGCCAGCATATATATATATTTTTGTTTTGACAGTAAGCTAAATTTGTACATTTTTTGATAGAAACATATCTCCGGCAAAGCCGGATTTCTCCATGCAATGCTGGCTCGCTATCGCTCGCCAGGAAAATATTGACACCTGGATGGGGATAAACGTCTCAAAACAGTTGGCTGAATGAGGCCGAATGGATACAAGCCAGAGAAAGAGAGAAAAGGAGAGAAAGAGAAAACAAGCAGGTGACCCCCCTTAATAATATCAAGTCAATAGAAGGAAAGGCATCATATTACTGGAAGGGTTAACTTCTAATCAATCAAGTTAGTCCACACGCACATTACCTAATCCAAGGACACTCGCTCCAACACACACAATCCAGGTGGGCTGTGGCTAAGTGGGTAAAGTACTCGGTTTGTAGTAATTATTATTGGGATCCTATTTGCTCTGCACTTATATTCAGTATTCTACTACATGCGATTATGTATGCTATGAAACGCTATTACTTATTATGTATGCTATGAAACGCTATTACTTATTATGTATGCTATGAAACACTATTACTTATTATGTATGCTATGAAACGCTATTACTTATTATGTATGCTATGAAACGCTATTACTTATTATGATGCTATGAAACGCTATTACTTATTATGTATGCTATGAAACGCTATTACTTATTATGTATGCTATAAAACGCTATTACTTATTATGTATGCTATGAAACGCTATTACTTATTATGTATGCTATAAAACGCTATTACTTATTATGTATGCTATGAAACGCTATTACTTATTATGTATGCTATGAAACGCTATTACTTATTATGTATGCTATAAAACGCTATTACTTATTATGTATGCTATGAAACGCT
The DNA here is from genome assembly GCA_037953745.1 of Lithodes maja. NCBI lineage: Eukaryota > Metazoa > Arthropoda > Malacostraca > Decapoda > Lithodidae > Lithodes > Lithodes maja. Next base: position 13,907 of record JBAKBP010033417.1, on the reverse strand, counting down.
ATTACTTATTATGTATGCTATGAAACGCTATTACTTATTATGTATGCTATGAAACGCTATTACTTATTATGTATGCTATGAAACGCTATTACTTATTATGTATGCTATGAAACGCTATTACTTATTATGTATGCTATGAAACGCTATTACTTATTATGTATGCTATGAAACGCTATTACTTATTATGTATGCTATGAAACGCTATTACTTATTATGTATGCTATGAAACGCTATTACTTATTATGTATGCTATGAAACGCAATTACTTATTATGTATGCTATAAAACGCTATTACTTATTATGTATGCTATAAAACGCTATTACTTATTATGTATGCTATGAAACGCTATTACTTATTATGTATGCTATGAAACACTATTACTTATTATGTATGCTATGAAATGCTATTACTTATTATGTATGCTATGAAATGCTATTACTTATTATGTATGCTATGAAACGCTATTACTTATTATGTATGCTATGAAACGCTATTACTTATTATGTATGCTATGAAACGCTATTACTTATTATGTATGCTATGAAATGCTATTACTTATAATGTATGCTATGAAACGCTATTACTTATTATGTATGCTATAAAATGCTATTACTTATTATGTATGCTATAAAATGCTATTACTTATTATGTATGCTATAAAACGCTATTACTTATTATGTATGCTATGAAACGCTATTACTTATTATGTATGCTACGAAACGCTATTACTTATTATGTATGCTATGAAACGCTATTACTTATTATGTATGCTATTAAACGCTATTACTTATTATGTATGCTATGAAACGCTATTACTTATTATGTATGCTATGAAACGCTATTACTTATTATGTATGCTATAAAACACTATTACTTATTATGTATGCTATAAAACGCTATTACTTATTATGTATGCTATGAAACGCTATTACTTATTATGTATGCTATGAAACGCTATTACTTATTATGTATGCTACGAAACGCTATTACTTATTATGTATGCTATGAAACGCTATTACTTATTATGTATGCTATTAAACGCTATTACTTATTATGTATGCTATGAAACGCTATTACTTATTATGTATGCTATGAAACGCTATTACTTATTATGTATGCTATAAAACGCTATTACTTATTATGTATGCTATAAAACACTATTACTTATTATGTATGCTATGAAACGCTATTACTTATTATGTATGCTATGAAACGCTATTACTTATTATGTATGCTATGAAACGCTATTACTTATTATGGATGCTATGAAACGCTATTACTTATTATGTATGCTATGAAACGCTATTACTTATTATGTATGCTATGAAACGCTATTACTTATTATATATGCTATGAAACGCTATTACTTATTATGTATGCTATAAAACGCTATTACTTATTATGTATGCTATAAAACGCTATTACTTATTATGTATGCTATGAAACGCTATTACTTATTATGTATGCTATGAAACGCTATTACTTATTATGTATGCTATGAAACGCTATTACTTATTATGTATGCTATGAAACGCTATTACTTATTATGTATGCTATGAAACGCTATTACTTATTATGTATGCTATAAAACGCTATTACTTATTATGTATGCTATAAAACGCTATTACTTATTATGTATGCTATAAAACGCTATTACTTATTATGTATGCTATAAAACGCTATTACTTATTATGTATGCTATGAAACGCTATTACTTATTATGTATGCTATAAAACGCTATTACTTATTATGTATGCTATGAAACGCAATTACTTATTATGCATGCTATAAAATGCTATTACTTATTATGTATGCTATAAAACGCTATTACTTATTATGTATGCTATAAAACGCTATTACTTATTATGTAGCTATAAAACGCTATTACTTATTATGATTGTATGCTATAAAACGCTATTACTTATTATGTATGCTATAAAACGCTATTACTTATTATGTATGCTATAAAATGTTATTACTTATTATGTATGCTATGAAACGCTATTACTTATTATGTATGCTATAAAACGCTATTACTTATTATGTATGCTGTAAAACGCTATTACTTATTATGTATGCTATAAAACGCTATTACTTATTATGTATGCTATAAAACGCTATTACTTATTATGTATGCTATAAAATGCTATTACTTATTATGTATGCTGTAAAACGCTATTACTTATTATGTATGCTATAAAACGCTATTACTTATTCAAATACCCGAGTAATGTATGGTTATCACGAACACTCAAGAAATACGCCTTAAAGGGGAGATCTCCACTTGAGGGACTTTTTTCTTTACTCCTTTCTCCCTCATGTTTATCCCCATTACTTTTATAATTTTAAGACGTTTGCCCCATTATTTTGACAATTTTAGGAACCCTCGCCCCATTTCTGTCAATTTTAAGACCATTCGTGCCATTTAGGTGTCGATTTTTTCCTGGCGAACGATAGCGAGCCTGTAATTTAAGAGGAATCGGCCTTCGGCCGGGACATTTTTCTACCGAAAAATGTACAAATTTATATTGAAAGGGGGTCTAGGGGGAGTAATTTTAAGTTTGATGGAAGTCTAGGAAATTAACTAAAAACCTGCCCTTAACTGCAGCACTTGTTTGACATATAGCTGGTGATACTTGCATGAATAAATACCTCTCCTAGCGTGTTTAAAGGGGTTGAACTGCTTTTGTTCTCTCCTTGTAAATTTCTCTCTTTATATGGCTTGTATCCATTCGACTCCATTCAGCCTACTGCTTAAAGACGTTTATTCCCATCCATGTTTCAATTATTTCCTGGCGAGCGATGGCGAGCCAGCATTATATGGAGAAATCCAGCTTTGCCGGAGAAATTTTTCTATCGACAAATTTACAAATTTAGCCTGCTGTCAAAAACATGTTACATACTATGCTGGCTCGCTACCGCTCGCTAGGGAAAAATCGACACCTGCATGGGGATAAACGTCATAAAGCAGAAGGCTGAATGGTACCAGGCAAATCCCTTACACAGCCAATCACTCTCTCTTTTGCTCTTCTTTGTTTGCTCCCTTGTACAAATTAGGCAGCTCTCTCTCTCTCTCTCTCATTTATCGGTCTTCCTTACGATTACGACATCCTAGGCTCTCTTTCTCTCTCTCTTTCTTTAACAAATGAGAATATAGGAAAACGGGGGTCTGCAGAAAGCCGATTAGCCCACACACAGAAGATCCCTTTCACACCCTACCCTTCCCGTGCTCTCTCTCTCTCTCTCTCGTTCTCTCTCTCTCATTTCTCGCTGTCTTTCTTACGTTTACGACATTCTATTCTCTCTCTCCATGCTTGTCTTTCTCCCTCTCTCTCTCTAACAAATGAAAACATAAGAAAAATAAGGAGATGGGAGCCTGCAGGGAGCCGATTGGCCCACACATGGCAGATCCCTTTCACAGGCAACCCATCTCATCCTATCTAATTCTATGTTGGAACCCTATTGTTCTTGATCCCATTATAGCACTCGGTAGCCTATTCCACATATCTATAACTCTGAGTTATCATGCGATCGCGTTTTAGAGCTTTTTGGCCGGGGAAATTACCACACCATCGCGTCATAAGGAATCCGATGGGGTTAAATTGCTAGATACATAGAGGAAGAGGAATGACAAGGAAAGCTAAACAAAATATACAAAATATTTTGAACATGAGGTTGCTTATAATAATTTGCATCTTCTGTAGTTTCTTCATGGCTAACCAAAATGGTCACATTCTTAAAAGGCCGTAACCAAAAAGGCCAAGCTTCTGAACAGAAAAATACAAAAAAGGCTACACTTCATAACCCTTATGGTCACACTCCTAAATCAAAACAACCACACTCCTTAACCCAATTCCCACAGGGCCTCTCATATGACGGAGACGATTTTCCGGCTATTTTATAGCAGCTGCTCTGGCTTTTGCTTATACATTAAAATAAGCAGGGAATTAAAGTAATTCCGGGCAATTATGCCTACTCGTACGGGGTTAATAGCTTTAGCCAAAATGGCCACACTCCTTAACTTAACAAGTGCGCATGGGGGGTAATTGAAAACGTCCCCCTGTGCTGACGTATTTGAGGTGTTTCCGTCACTAAAATATTCATTGTACCATTAACCCGGGAACTGCGGGAAGACTCTTTAGAGTTCGGCCGGCGGACTGCGGGAAGACTCTCTGGAGTAAGTAAAACTAAAAATCAACTTTTTACATCGAAAACAAAATTATTTTTTATTTTTTTTTTTTTTTTTTTTTTATTTTTTTTTTTGCCCCTGGGCCATGCAAAATCTCAGTCCTCTACCTCCCCTCCTTCCCCACTTTCCTCCTATTCCTCTGTTATCACCTATTTTCCCTATTATTCCCTTATTCTGAGGTATATTTTCGTGCTAACATTAGCGAGTTGCAAGCAGGGTGTTGTCATCACTGATGGCCATCGAGTGCAAGAGAGAGAGAGAGAGTATCGATCGACTGTGTCTCAGTGGCCTTGGGGGAAATTGGCGGGAAAGGAGTTTGCCTCACCCATAGATTATACAACTCGCGGGCTATATCTCCGATTTTGACCATCCAAACGCTGTTTTCACTCGTTTTATTGTTGTTTCAGGTTAATACCTTTATAATCAACCCATAATAGGCGCATATGGATAATTATTAATGCTATTAATGGTACAATGAATATTTTAGTGACGAAAAACCTCAAATACGTCAGCACAGGGGGAGGTTTTCATTTACCCCCGTGCGCACTTCAGAGGTTAATAGCATTAACAATTATCCATATGCGCCTATTATGGGTTGATTATAAAGGTATTAACCTGAAACAACAATAAAACGAGTGAAAATAGCGTTTGGATGGTCAAAATCGGAGATATAGCCCGCGAGTTGTATAATGTATGGGTGAGGCAAACTGCTTTCCCGCCAATTTCCCCCAAGGCCACTGAGACACAGTCGATCGATACTCTCTCTCTCTCTCTTGCACTCGCTTGCCATCAGTGATGACAACCCCTGCTTGCAACTCGCTAATGTTAGCACGAAAATATACCTCAGAATAAGGGAATAATAGGGAAAATAGGTGATAACTGAAGGAGAGGAGGAAAGTGGGGAAGGAGGGGAGGTAGAGGACTGAGATTTTGCATGGCCCAGGGGCCAAAAAAAAAAAAATAAATAAATTTTTTTTTTTTTTTTTTTTTTTTTTTCGATGTCAAAGGTTGATTTTTTATTTTACTTACTCTCAAGAGTCTTCCCGCAGTCCGCCGGGGGAACTCTTAAGAGTCTCCCCGCAGCTCCCGGGTTAATGGCCTAAGTGGCCACAGCTAATATGGCTACACTATATTCAGTCTGTACTTTCTCCATGCCCGATAAGAAACATATTTTGATATATGTGACACAGCCCTTGTATCCAACACAATACCCTGCATGCAACCCTTCTCGAACCCCAGACAACATTGCTTGCAACTTTAATTATTATTATTATTATTATTATTGATGAGCAAGTCACCAAGAATACCCTGACACAGGATACACACTATTATATTAAATATATGTTTAAGATTGAATTGACAAAATAATATTTTCTCAAAAAATATTTTCTGAGATTGTTCAGTAAAGTGAATTGGTCTTGTATAGTGGAGACACGAAACAGGATTTAGAGCCTCTATAACTAGGCTATCTACACGAGACGTAGACATATAATGGAGCTAAAATCTCCCTAAAAACTAGGATAGTTAAGATTGAATTGACAAAATAATATTTTCTCAACAAAATATTTTCTGAGATTGTACACTAAAGTGAATTGGTCTTGTATGGTGGAGACACGAAACGGGATTTAGAGCCCCTATAACTAGGCTATTTATACGAGACGTAGACATATAACGGAGCTAAAATCCCCCTAAAAACTAGGCTAGTTATGATTGAATTGACAAAATAATATTTTCTCAAAAAAATATTTTCTGAGATTGTACACTAAATTGAATTGGTCTTGTATGGTGGAGACACGAAACGGGATTTAGAGCCCCTATAACTACGCTATTTATAAGAGACGTAGACATATAACGGAGCTAAAATCCCCCTAAAAACTAGGCTAGTTAAGATTGAATTGACAAAATAATATTTTCTCAAAAAATATTTTCTGAGATTGTACACTAAAGTGAATTGGTCTTGTATAGTGGAGACACGAAACGGGATTTAGAGCCTCTATAACTAGGGTATCTACATGAGATGTAGACATATAATGGAGCTAAAACCCCCCTAAAATCTAGGCTAGTTAAGATTGAATTGACAAAATAATATTTTCTCAAAAATGTTTTTTCTGAGATTGTACACTAAAGTGAATTGGTCTTGTATAGTGGAGACATAAAACGGGATTTAGAGCCCCTATAACTAAGCTATCTACACGAGATATAGACATAAAACGGAGCTAAAATCACCCTAAAAACTAAGCAAGTTAAGATTGAATTGACAAAATAAAATGTTCTCAACAAAATATTTTCTGAAATTGTACACTAAAGTGAATTGGTCTTGTATAGTGGAGACATAAAACGGGATTTAGAGCCCATATAACTAGGCTATCTACACGAGACGTAGACATATAACGGAGCTAAATTCACCCTAAAAACTAGGCTAGTTAAGATTGAATTGACAAATTAATATTTTCTCAAAAACATTTTTTCTGAGATTGTACACTAAAGTGAATTGGTCTTGTATAGTGGAGACATAAAACGGGATTTAGAGCCCCTATAACTAGGCTATCTACACGAGACGTAGACATATAACGGAGCTAAAATCACCATAAAAACTAGGCTAGTTAAGATTGAATTGACAAAATAATATTTTCTCAAAAACATATTTTCTGAGATTGTACACTAAAGTGAATTGGTCTTGTATAGTGGAGACATACAACGGGATTTAGAGCCCCTATAACTAGGCTATCTACACGAGACGTAGACATATAACGGAGCTAAAATCACCCTAAAAACTAGGCTAGTTAAGATTGAATTGACAAAATAATATTTTCTCAAAACATATTTTCTGAGATTGTACACTAAAGTGAATTGGTCTTGTATAGTGGAGACACGAAACGGGATTTAGAGCCCCTATAACTAGGCTATCTACACGAGACGTAGACATGTTACGAAGCTAAAATCACCCTAAAAGCTAGGCTAGGTAAGATTGAATTGACAAATAATATTCTCTCAAAAAATATTTTCTGAGATTGTACACTAAAGTGAATTGGTCTTTTATAGTGGAGACACGAAACGGGATTTAGAGCCTCTATTACTTGGCTATCTACATGAGATGTAGACATATAGCGGAGCTAAAATCACCCTAAAAACTAGGCTAGTTAAGATTGAATTGACAAAATAATATTTTCTCAAAACATATTTTCTGAGATTGTACACTAAAGTGAATTGGTCTTGTATAGTGGAGACACGAAACGGGATTTAGAGCCCCTATAACTAGGCTATCTATACGAGACGTAGACATGTTACGGAGCTAAAATCACCCTAAAAGCTAGGCTAGGTAAGATTGAATTGACAAAATAATATTCTCTCAAAAAATATTTTGTGAGATTGTACACTAAAGTGAATTGGTCTTTTATAGTGGAGACACGAAACGGGATTTAGAGCCTCTATTACTTGGCTATCTACATGAGATGTAGACATATAGCGGAGCTAAAATCACCCTAAAAACTAGGCTAGTTAAAATTGAATTGACAAAATAATATTTTCTCAAAAAATATTTTCTGAGATTGTACACTAAAGTGAATTGGTCTTGTATAGTGGAGACACGTAATGGGATTTAGAACCTCTATAACTTGGCTATCTACATGAGATGTAGACATATAATGGAGCTAAAAACAAACTAAAAACTAGGTTAGTTAAGATTGAATTGACAAAATAATATTTTCTCAAAAATGATTTTTCTGAGATTGTACACTAAAGTGAATTGGACTTGTATAGTGGAGACATAAAACGGGATTTAGAGCCCCTATAACTAGGCTATCTACACGAGATGTAGACATATAACGGAGCTAAAATCACCCTAAAAACTAGGCTAGTTAAGATTGAATTGACAAAATAAAATGTTCTCAAAAAAATATTTTCTGAGATTGTACACTAAAGTGAATTGGTCTTGTATAGTGGAGACATAAAACAGGATTTAGAGCCCCTATAACTAGGCTATCTACACGAGACGTAGACACATAACGGAGCTAAAATCACCCTAAAAACTAGGCTAGTTAAGATTGAATTGACAAAATCATATTTTCTCAAAAAAATATTTTCTGAGATTGTACACTAAAGTGAATTGGTCTTGTATAGTGGAGACACGAAACGGGATTTAGAGCCTCTATTACTTGGCTATCTACATGAGATGTAGAAATATAGTGGAGCTAAAATCACCCTAAAAACTAGGCTAGTTAAGATTGAATTGACAAAATAATATTTTCTCAAAAAATCTTTTCTGAGATTGTACACTAAAGTGAATTGGTCTTGTATAGTGGAGACACGTAATGGGATTTAGAGCCTCTATAACTAGGCTATCTACATGAGATGTAGACATATAATGGAGCTATTAAAAAAAACTAAAAACTAGGCTAGTTAAGATTGAATTGACAAAATAATATTTTCTCAAAATGTTTTTTGAGATTGTACACTAAAGTGAATTGGTCTTGTATAGTGGAGACAAAACGGGATTTAGAGCCCCTATAACTAGGCTATCTACACGAGACGTAGACATATAACGGAGCTAAAATCACCATAAAAACTAGGCTAGTTAAGATTGAATTGACAAAATAATATTTTCTCAAATAAATATTTTCTGAGATTGTACATTAAAGTGAATTGGTCTTGTATAGTGGAGACATAAAACGGGATTTAGAGCCCCTATAACTAGGCTATCTACACGAGACGTAGACATATAAGGGAGCTAAAATCACCCTAAAAACTAGGCTAGTTAAGATTGAATTGACAAAATAATATTTTCTCAAAAAAATATTTTCTGAGATTGTACACTAAAGTGAATTGGTCTTGTATAGTGGAGACATAAAACAGGATTTAGAGCCTCTATAACTAGGCTATCTACACGAGATGTAGACATATAATGGAGCTAAAATCACCCTAAAAACTAGGCTAGTTAAGATTGAATTGACAAAATAATATTTTCTCAAAAAATATTTTCTGAGATTGTTCACTAAAGTGAATTGGTCTTGTATAGTGGAGACACGAAACGGGATTTAGAGCCTCTATAACTAGGCTATCTACACGAGACGTAGACATATAATGGAGCTAGAATCTCCCTAAAAACTAGGATAGTTAAGATTGAATTGACAAAATAATATTTTCTCAACAAAATATTTTCTGAGATTGTACACTAAAGTGAATTGGTCTTGTATGGTGGAGACACGAAACGGGATTTAGAGCCCCTATAACTAGGCTATTTATACGAGACGTAGACATATAACGGAGCTAAAATCCCCCTAAAAACTAGGCTAGTTAAGATTGAATTGACAAAATAATATTTTCTCAAAATTTTTTTTCTGAGATTGTACACTAAAGTGAATTGGTCTTGTATGGTGGAGACACGAAACAGGATTTAGAGCCCCTATAACTAGGCTATTTATAAGAGACGTAGACATATAACGGAGCTAAATTCACCCTAAAAACTAGGCTAGTTAAGATTGAATTGACAAAATAATATTTTCTCAAAAAATATTTTCTGAGATTGTACACTAAAGTGAATTGGTCTTGTATAGTGGAGACACAAAACGGGATTTAGAGCCTCTATAACTAGGGTATCTACATGAGATGTAGACATATAATGGAGCTAAAACAAAACTAAAATCTAGGCTAGTTAAGATTGAATTGACAAAATAATATTTTCTCAAATTTGTGTTAACGGAGATTGTACACTAAAGTGAATTGGTCTTGTATAGTGGACACATAAAACGGGATTTAGAGCCCCTATAACTAGGCTATCTACACGAGATGTAGACATATAACGGAGCTAAAATCACCCTAAAAACTAAGCTAGTTAAGATTCAATTGACAAAATAAAATGTTCTCAACAAAATATTTTCTGAGATTGTACACTAAAGTGAATTGGTCTTGTATGGTGGAGACACGAAACGGGATTTAGAGCCTCTATAACTAGGCTATTTATAAGAGACGTAGACATAAAACGGAGCTAAAATCCCCCTAAAAACTAGGCTAGTTAAGATTGAATTGACAAAATAATATTTTCTCAAAACATATTTTCTGAGATTGTACACTAAAGTGAATTGGTCTTGTATAGTGGAGACACGAAACGGGATTTAGAGCCCCTATAACTAGGCTATCTATACGAGACGTAGACATGTTATGGAGCTAAAATCACCCTAAAAACTAGGCTAGTTAATATTTAATTGACAAAATAATATTCTCTCAAAAAATATTTTCTGAGATTGTACACTAAAGTGAATTGGTCTTGTATAGTGGAGACACGAAACGGGATTTAGAGCCTCTATTACTTGGCTATCTACATGAGATGTAGACATATAGCGGAGCTAAAATCACCCTAAAAACTAGGCTAGTTAAGATTGAATTGACAAAATAATATTTTCTCAAATTTTTTTTTCTGAGATTGTACACTAAAGTGAATGGTCTTGGGAGAACGTAATGGGGTAATGGGATTTAGAGCCTCTATAACTAGGTTATCTACATGAGATGTAGACATATAATGGAGCTAAAAACAAAACAAAAAACTAGGCTAGTTAAGATTGAATTGACAAAATGATATTTTCTCAAAAATGTTTTTGAGATTGTACACTAAAGTGAATTGGTCTTGTATAGTGAAGACATAAAACGGGATTTAGAGCCCCTATAAATAGGCTATCTACACGAGATGTAGACATATAACGGAGCTAAAATCACCCTAAAAACTAGGCTAGTTAAGATTGAATTGACAAAATAATATTTTCTCAAAAAAATATTTTCTGAGATTGTACATTAAAGTGAATTGGTCTTGTATAGTGGAGACATAAAACGGGATTTAGAGCCCCTATACCTAGGCTATCTACACGAGACGTAGACATATAATGGAGCTAAAATCACCCTAAAAACTAGGCTAGTTAAGATTGAATTGACAAAATAATATTTTCTCAAAAACATATTTTCTGAGATTGTACACTAAAGTGAATTGGTCTTGTATGGTGGAGACACGAAACGGGATTTAGAGCCCCTATAACTAGGGTATTTATAAGAGACGTAGACATATAACGGAGCTAAAATCCCCCTAAAAACTAGGCTAGTTAAGATTGAATTGACAAAATAATATTTTCTCAAAAAATATTTTCTGAGATTGCACACTAAAGTGAATTGGTCTTGTATAGTGGAGACATAAAACGGGATTTAGAGCCTCTATAACTAGTCTATCTACATGAGATGTAGACATATAATGGAGCTTAAAAAAAACTAAAAACTAGGCTAGTTAAGATTGAATTGACAAAATAATATTTTCTCAAAAATGTTTGTTCTGAGATTGTACACTAAAGTGAATTGGTCTTGTATGGTGGAGATACGAAACGGGATTTAGAGCCCCTATAACTAAGCTATCTACACGAGATGTAGACATAAAACGGAGCTAAAATCACCCTAAAAACTAAGCAAGTTAAGATTGAATTGACAAAATAAATGTTCTCAACAAAATATTTTCTGAAATTGTACACTAAAGTGAATTGGTTTTGTATAGTGGAGACATAAAACGGGATTTAGAGCCCCTATAACTAGGCTATCTACACGAGACGTAGACATATAACGGAGCTAAATTCACCCTAAAAACTAGGCTAGTTAAGATTGAATTGACAAATTAATATTTTCTCAAAAACATTTTTTCTGAGATTGTACACTAAAGTGAATTGGTCTTGTATAGTGGAGACATAAAACGGGATTTAGAGCCCCTATAACTAGGCTATCTACACGAGACGTAGACATATAACGGAGCTAAAATCACCATAAAAACTAGGCTAGTTAAGATTGAATTGACAAAATAATATTTTCTCAAAAACATATTTTCTGAGATTGTACACTAAAGTGAATTGGTCTTGTATAGTGGAGACATAAAACGGGATTTAGAGCCCCTATAACTAGGCTATCTACACGAGACGTAGACATATAACGGAGCTAAAATCACCCTAAAAACTAGGGTAGTTAAGATTGAATTGACAAAATAATATTTTCTCAAAACATATTTTCTGAGATTGTACACTAAAGTGAATTGGTCTTGTATAGTGGAGACACGAAACGGGATTTAGAGCCCCTATAACTAGGCTATCTACACGAGACGTAGACATGTTACGGAGCTAAAATCACCCTAAAAGCTAGGCTAGGTAAGATTGAATTGACAAAATAATATTCTCTCAAAAAATATTTTCTGAGATTGTACACTAAAGTGAATTGGTCTTTTATAGTGGAGACACGAAACGGGATTTAGAGCCTCTATTATTTGGCTATCTACATGAGATGTAGACATATAGCGGAGCTAAAATCACCCTAAAAACTAGGCTAGTTAAAATTGAATTGACAAAATAATATTTTCTCAAAAGATATTTTCTGAGATTGTACACTAAAGTGAATTGGTCTTGTATAGTGGAGACACGTAATGGGATTTAGAACCTCTATAACTAGGCTATCTACATGAGATGTAGACATATAATGGAGCTAAACAAAAACTAAAAACTAGGTTAGTTAAGATTGAATTGACAAAATAATATTTTCTCAAAAATGTTTTTTCTGAGATTGTACACTAAAGTGAATTGGACTTGTATAGTGGAGACATAAAACGGGATTTAGAGCCCCTATAACTAGGCGTGTATAACTAGATCGTGTGGACCGTGAAGCAATGTGGAAGGTGTTAAGGATTTATGAAATAGGAGGAAATTTGTTAGAAGCAGTTAAGAGTTTTTATGAAGGGAGCAGAGCATGTGTGAGAGTAGGAAATGGTGAGTTGAGTGAATGGTTTGAGGTAAAGGTAGGTTTGCGACAGGGTTGTGTAATGTCACCATGGCTGTTTAATATGTTTATGGATGGTGTGGTGAGGGAGGTGAAAAGGAGAACTATGGGAAGAGGATTGGGTTTAGTAGGAAAGAATGGTAGAGATTGGGAGTTGAATCAGTTGCTGTACGCTGATGACACAGCATTGGTGGCGGATTCTGATGAGAAACTGCAGCAGGTAGTCAAAGAGTTTGGTGTGGTTTGTGGAAGGAGGAAACTGAAGGTGAACGTCAATAAAAGTAAAGTAATGGTGTGTAATAGGGGAGAGCATAGGGTGAATCTAGATGTGAGGCTGGATGGGGAAATATTGGAACAAGTAGAGTGTTTTAAATATCTAGGAGGAACAATAAGCAGGAGTGGAGGTATGGAAGTGGAGGTAAAACAGAGAGTGTGTGAAGGAAGGAAGGTTTTCGGAGCAATGGGAAGTATGTGGAAGACGAGAAATCTCGGAGTGAAAGTAAAAAGTGCACTGTATCAAGGAATTGTTGTGCCAACAGTGATGTATGGGGCTGAGACATGGGCTCTGAAGAAAAAGGAGAAAAGAGGGCTGGATGTGATGGAGATGAGCTGCTTGAGGAGTATGTGTGGAGTTACTCGTAGAGACAGATTGAGGAATGAAGAGATACGTAGGAGAGTGGGGCAGCAGGAACATTTGTCAGCCAGAGTGGACAGAAGGGTGCTGAGCTGGTATGGTCATGTTGAACGAATGGGAGATGAAAGGCTTACAAAGAGAATATGTGAGTCAGATACAAGGGGAGATAGAAGGGCAGGAAGACCCCCATTGAGATGGAGAGACTGTGTAAGAAAGGCTTTGGATGATAGAGGAATGACTATAGATCAGGCAGGGGAAGTGGTGGTGGACAAGAGTGAATGGAGAATGCTTGTGCATAG
>JBAKBP010033416.1:7500-21900 GCA_037953745.1 Lithodes maja | reverse complement strand
ATCATACACTATCACGTCATCAAGGTAGACCGTGCAGTTAGGGATTTCGTCACAAATATCGTTCATCAGGTTCTGAAACGTGGCAGGTGCGTTCTTAAGCCCATAAGGCATTACGTTACATTGGTAGGTCTTGCCATCTACCACAAAACCACAAACTTGCTTAGCTCGGTCCGACAGGGGTACTTGCCAGTAGCCTTTTACAAGATCAATTTTAGTAAGGTACTTTGCATTCCCTATCTTGTCCACGCTGTCGTCAACTCGAGGCAAAGGGTAAGGGTTGGTAGTGGTCAAGCCATTTAGCCTACGAAAATCTATGCAGAACCGCACCTTGCCGTCAGGTTTTGGCTGCAACGTGACGGGTGATGTCCACTTCACATAACCTTCAGTGATCATCCCTCTCTCAACCATGTACTTTAACTCCTCCCGTAAAGCTGGCAACTTTACCGGGGGCACACGGTAGGGCACTGACTTGAAGGGCACATTATCACCGACGTCCACGTCGTGCGTTACCTGAGTAGTGAGACCTGGGTGTTCGGCGAAAACAGAGGGGTATGACCTGAACAGGCCTAGGACAGCAGCACCCTGGTGCTCAGGCAGGTGACTTACAGCTTGCCTAGCCTCTTGTTCAGTATTCCCCGCCCACTGTTCCGCGGAAATGACACAGTCCCAGCTATCCTCCTCAGCAGCATGACTGTCCCCACCTCCTTCTCCACCCTGGCCGCTGCAGGCCAGCACAGGGACAGTGAGAGGCTCTGAGGGGCGTCTCACATACTCTTTCATGAGGTTAACATGACATAACTGATGTTTTTTTCTACGGTCAGGTGTTGCAACGAGATAATCAAGGTCGGACAGTTTCTTAGCCACCACATACGGCCCAATAAACTTGGCAGAAAGGGGGTGTCCAGGCAAAGGTAAAAGCAACATTACCTCCTGACCCACCGAAAACTCCCGAAGCTTCACCTTGGCGTCATACTGGTGCTTCATGACCGCCTGTGCATTAACCAAGTTATTACCTGCCGCTGCCATGCAACCGATAAGTCTCTCCCGGCTCTCAAGGATATATTTAAGTACAGACACCGGCTTCTCTTCGCCCTCCCAGATCTCTTTCACCATACTTAAAGGTCCTCTCACATTATGGCCAAAGACTAGTTGATTTGGACTGAACCCCAGGCTCTCTCCTGGGACTTCACGTGCAGCGAACAGAACATACGGCAGACCCAAATCCCAATCAGTGTCATGTTCTGCACAGTAACAGCGTAGCATACTCTTCAGGGTCGAGTGCCACCGCTCCAAGACTCCCTGACTCTCGGGATGGTAGGCTGACGACACTACAGAACATATACCGTGCAACTGAAGGGTTTGCTTGAACAATTTGGATGTAAAATTGCTCCCCTGGTCTGACTGCACCTCACGTGGAAATCCATAACGGGAACAGAACAATAATAAGTTTTTAACAACTGCCTTTGCCGAGCCGTTTCTCATGGGGTATGCGTCCGGGTATCTCGTAGCCACATCCATGATTGTCAACAGGAATTTATTGCCACTACTAGTAGGCGGGAAAGGGCCAACCAAATCTACTACAACTTTGCTGAACGGAGGCCCGGTGACAGGTATGGGAAACAAAGGTGCCTTCGGGATTGTCTGGTTAGGCTTCCCCGTTGTCTGGCAGGTCGCACACCCAGCCACCCATGCACAGACATCAGCCTTGACCCCAGGCCACCAGAAAAACCTGCCCAATGCCGCCAATGTTTTTGTTACCCCCAAATGACCCGCCACCGGCACATCATGCGCCAGACACAATAAGGACTCTCTATACTTATTTGGAACAACCACCTGGTCTACTACCCTCGCACCGCCCTCCCACTTCGATTTGGGGTCTAGAAATCTGCGGTACAATATCCTGTTGAGCCTAAAGAAATCTCCCGGCTTCGCATCCCCATCTTCCTCCAACTCTATGGCACCATTGCTATAACGAGCTAGGCTAGCGTCTTGCAGCTGCTGCTCACTAATGTCCCTGGGCGTCAATGCATCAAGATGGTTTTGTAATAAGACATTACCCCGGCTAGTAGGCTCTACTGCCTTAGTGGCTCTCGCTACAGCTCTTGCCTCACGCGAAGTCTTACCCAACTCTGCCTTGTTACACACCATATCTGGGCCAGAGTCAACTCCCGTGTTTATTATAGGTCCAAGTACCGAATCACCGAGAAGTGCAGCAGAATCAATGTCCCTTTTCCTGCCCTTAGCAACCTTCTCCTGATCCTTCCTCCACTGTCCCCGAGGTTGAGTGCTAGGCTGTGCAGGAGCCGCAGAGCGAGATCGGGTTACCACACAGGCCATCTCATCCTGTTGGCACCTCCCAACCCATTCCCGATTCTCACCATCCACGTCGGCCGCCCTCTCGGCAACGACTAAGGGTGGAGTCCCGGAAGTGGGCACCGCAAAGTCGTTGCCGAGAAGAAGGTCGACGCCCTCAACTGGCAAACACTCAACGATCCCTACATCCAGCTCCCTGCACACCTCTCCCACTCTCAACTCCAACCTCACAAGTGGGTATGACCTCGTAGCATTTATACCCTGCACCACAACAACTCTGGCCGCATTTATCGGTTTCCCTGTGAAGTTCCTCAACAAAGTTTGCGAAGCCCCCGTATCCCTCAGCAAGTCAACCCTCCGTAGTTCACTCCCCCAGCTCACAAACCCGTGCCCCCGATGGCTACAGAAAGTGTCCCGGACAGGTGTCGAGCCTTCCGTACGCTTCTTTACCGCGTGTGCCTCAGCTGCTGACAACCTACCCCGGGCAGTTGCTGCAGCCTTCAGAGACACACCGATACTGTGAACCAATGACACCGGCTTAGCGGGAGTGTTACTAGGGCACTCACGTGAATAATGGCCTAGCTTCTGACATTTGTAACATTTCACATCCCCAATGGGCTTCTTCCCTTGTGCGGGCGAAGAAGGGGCCTGACCTTTAGTAAACGGGAGAGGCTTGTGTTTGTAGGTGTTATTAGGTGCAATGCATTTAGTGTGGTTATGTGTGTCATAGGATTTGTTATTATCGAAAACTCTGGTGGGTGGGGTATAGCGCCCCTTCTGCCCTGACTCAGCCCTCTGAGCGGCACCGCAACCACGAATCAATGATAATCTGAGGTCTGCCATCTTGGCAGCCTCCTCTACTGTCTTGGGACATTTTTCCTTAATGTTCAGCGTTAGATCGGTTCCAGTGCATTTGTAAAACTGTTCCAGATAGAAAAGTTGCTTAATTTCCTCAGCCGACTCTGCGTGCTCGGACCGAAACCAGTTATTACATGCATCTGTTAAGTCCCGTGCGTGCTCCATAAAACTGACATCGCTCTTCTTATTCACGCCACGGAACTTCAATCTATAAGTTTCGGGTTGCAGTTCGTAGGCCCGGAGCACAGCCTCCTTCACCAGTCCATACACTACACTCTCGTCCAGTGACAGTGCATCGTAGGCTTTCAACCCCTTACCCACTAGACGTGATGAAACTAATGCTGCCCATTTAACCTCCGGCCAGTCATACTCACGACACTTCTTTTCGAAACGAGCAAAAAACTCAGTCACTGCTGTCTCATCAAATGCGGGTACTAACTTAATTAAATGCGAAAGTGAGTCTGTAACCCAGTGCCCACCACCGAGATGACGCCCCGTGGTCTCTACTCTAGACTTCTCGACATCCATTTCAGCCTGGTACCTGGTTGCATCCTGATTGGCTTGGATTCTAGCAACCTCTATGCGTTCTATACTAGCCTGTTGTATCTGAGTCTCCTGCAGCTTAAACTTAGCTAGTTCTAGCTGAAATAACATCTCAGGAGACAGGCCTGGGGGGGGAGAGCACAAAATGGGGGATCCACACCGAGACGTGTTTACGGGTAAGCCAGCTTGCCATTGAGAACCCTCCTGCTGCATCGTGCTAAGACTCGCTGGCTGAGGGCCCAGCTCAGGGGTAGAGTGGAATGGAGGCTTGGAGGGAACCCCCCAAGACCCCACTCCACCCACCGCCCCATCGCCATCACCCAACAAACATGCCACCAAATTCTTCTTGGGCCAACTGTCAGGACAGTCCCGCCCCAAAACCGTGGCTAAACAGCGAAGACCGTAACAATCAATAGCCTGCAGGCGCTGCTCGGTCAAAGGTGTCTGCAAAAATGCCCGGGCATCCCTCTCTCCACTTATAATACTCCCCTCCCTAAACATCTGTTGTACTTGCTGGTTACTAGGCTGTACCGTGTTATCCTCCCCCGTAAATGATGAGTCATTAGACATAGTGCTGGTTATACAATTGCTGTTCATAAAAAAAAAAGAAGTGCTTATTACTAATTGCAGTCTCGACTCACAAAATGTTAAAGATGCTTGAATGACTCTACTCTAGACACCCCTAACGAAACAATCTGCAAGTCCACCAATACAATAATGACACAATAAAAATTCCTCCAATATGCAAGAAAATTCTAGCCAGCTCTACTAGGTAGCATAGAATAGTTCTCCAAAAAACATGTGATAGGATACTACTGAATCTTGTGCAAGGTCGCCATTTTGTTACGGCTGGATCGGCAATACATATTCGGGATTCTTGATCGTAGGACAGAAATGGCTTATGTGACAACGACACGCTCGATTCCAGTCCCAAATACTATATGCTCCAGACAACAAAAGCACCAACGCCCTACAGAGTTATCGTCTATGGTAACGAGGTACCTTAACTCGGCGAAAGTGTACAACAGGGGTAGGCTATGAGGCTAAACTCCCTCAGACATTTATAGGTTACGTTATTACTAAAGAAATGCAATACTCAAGAAACTACGTTAATATTAAGCCTCTAATAATGTAGAATAGAAGCAGGCTAAAGGTATGACAGTGAAATGCTAAATGACAAATGTACACGCCTACTTGAAAGCGCGTGCACTAGAATAACTGTCCCCTACTAACATGCACTAGCATGTAGCATACAAGATGTTCATGATCCAGTAGATACCTAATAATACACATGGAAGGAACATAAATAGTAGTCACTTATTATAAGAATGAATCTATACTTGGAATAACTAAAAGGTTGCAGGCAACAGTACTGCGCCGGTAGCCTACTACCGCATAGGCTACTTCGCTTCTCTCACTCTGTCTCCCCTCTGAGTCCGTATGCGCCCTACGCAACGGAACTCCGGACACAGCAGCAAAACGACAGTGCAGTTAATTGATACATGAAAGTATTAATAGTGTTGTCTTGTGTGTGAGTAATGTGTACTGTAAAGTGTTACATACATAAACTTAAAGAGAGCTGCAATGCATAGTAAAATAAAGATATCACCCACTCATCATCCCCATGTGTTCTAGCTAGCAGGCCAAGTCACAGGAACAACGAGTCCCAGCACCGAAAGCGAGAACCCAGGAAAAGACTGTAGAGAACACAAGGACAGATAAATTACGTTACTCTACTATACCGGCACTACGAGCGAGCTGTAGTCTCTGGTACTACAGTCGCTCCTGGCTCGGTAGGCAAATCAAGGCTAAGTCCTCGCCCCTCTACAGACAACTCCTGGGCATGGTCGGGCTCTTACACATGGCACTAGTCTAGTCACAAATTGGATGATGAGCTGGGCATATAACTCGTGAACATGTAGAACGTTCACCAACTATCCTCATCAAGAAGATCGCTGTTCACATTAACCCCTTAAATCTAATACATGTAAATATATGCTTGTCCTAAGAGTAATACGAGAGGTGAGTGCTGAAACTCCTTTAGGACCTCAAGGGAAGGGTATGCATTTAAATAGAGAGAAGAATGAAATGAGAGTAATGTCGTCAGAGAGAAAGAGTGCAACCGTGAGAAATTGGGAGAGAGGGCAAGGGATGTTAGAGTCTCAAAGGTTCTAGGCAACCTGGTCATAGAGCACACAGCGAGCCTCCAGGCAATGTGCTGTACGACAACATGGGCAGCCCAGGCAGCATAGGCAGGCGGCAATGTACTACCAACCCTGTCGCACCTAGCTATAAGCGCAGGGCTGCCAACCGGTCCATACGTCTGGCAACCACCCCCCCCCCCCCCCCCCCCCGGCAGCGTGGCGCACCGCTACCCTCTCGCTCTGAAGTCTAACTCACTCTCTCTCTCTGAATTCCCACTGTCTTATCTATCAACTTCTCTATTGATACTACATATTAAATGGAAGGTCTCAACGTTATAGACTGCATCACCGTTGATTCATTTAAACTCCGCCTAGACAAATATCTCGCATCAAACCCGCGACTGACTGCGTTTGTAAATGAATAACTTTATTTTATCCCCCCCTCAGTTACTAACCCATCTGTCCCCTACTAACTTCCTAATCCTGCCACGGACATTAGTTCCAGGGCAGTAATTCCCTTTCCAATGTTCCCTTACCCACTCTAAACCACTGTTTGGACACTTGATCCTCAGTGTTTTGGAGGACAAGCAACCTAGAAGGGTCACTGGATCTGTTGTTGCTTGATTTCCTTTGTACTCCTTTGTACTCCTTTGACATGGCTTAAAACAAAACCCACCACTGGTTAGCAAATGACGAGACCTTTGCAGAGATACAAAGAACATAGTTATACGTTGTCACACTCAATATAAGCAGCCAGCATGGTACAACGTGGTACCGTGGTGGTACAGTGGAGTACCAAGGAGTACAATCAGGTTACGTTGCCACGCACTGGGTGCGTCACAATATATATATATATAATTCCAGAAAAAAAAAAAAGAAAAAATATATATATATATACAGTATATACAGTATATATATAAATATATATATATATATATATATATATATATATATATATGAGGTGTTAACTTAAAAACGGTAAAATGGCTCGGATCCCCCTTTGGCTCTGGACACCTCATATGGCCATGCGGCCCACATGAAGCAGCTCCCATTCACACCCAGCCCATATCACCCATATGGGAATCCAACTTATGCTTAAAGCTTTCAACTGTTTCTGAGCTAATTACTGTTCTGGGCAGTGCATTCCACATGTTAACAACTCTATTTCCAAACCAGTGCTTTCCTATATCTTTCCTAAATCTAAACTTATCTAACTTGAAACCATTTGAGCGGGTTATGTCGCCGTTCTTTAGCTTTAATACCTCATCTATATCGCCCTTATTTAAACCTTTTATCCATTTAAATACCTCTATCATGTCTCCCCTACATCTTCGTCTCTCTAGTGAGTGCAGGCCTAAGACTTTCAACCTCTCCTCATACGATAAATTTCTAATATTATGTATCTTTTTGGTCATTCTTCTTTGGACTGCCTCTAAAGGGTCGATATCCATTCTTTAATAAGGGCACCAAAATTGAACAGCATAGTTTAAATGGGGTCTTACTAGAGCGAAGTATAGTTTTAAGAAAACTTCAGCAGTCCTGTTGCTAACACTCCTAGATATGAATCCTAGAATTCTATTTGCCCTATTCCTAACACTTATACACTGTTTTCTGGGTTTCAGATCATTACTAATGAGCACCCCCAGATCCTTCTCACACTCTGAGTTATCCAATTCTACATTGTCTAGTTTGTATTTAGCATCTAAATTACGATTTCCAATCCTTAATACCTTACATTTGTCTATATTGAAACTCATCTGCCAATTTATGGACCACTCGTGCAAGTGATCGAGATCATTTTGAAGACATTCCCTGTCGCTAGCTGATTCTATTATCCTACCTATTTTAGTATCATCAGCAAATTTACTGATCCTACTCTTTATGCCCGAGTCAAGATCATTTATGTAGATAATGAACAGAAGGGGTCCCAAAACCGACCCTTGGGGGACCCCACTTTTAACTAATCCCCAGTCCGATTTTACACCATTTATACTAACTCTCTGTTTCCTACCAATCAGCCATGACTTAATCCACTTGAGTAGCATCCCCCAATACCATGTCCTTCTATCTTCCTTAACAGCCTTTCATGTGGAACTTTATCAAAGGCCTTACTGAAGTCTAAGTAAACTATATCATATGGCTTGTCGTTATCTACCGCTTCTTAAACCTCGGAGAAAAAAAATAGTAAATTTGTTAGGCAGGATCGTCCTGGAGTGAAACCATGTTGAGAGGGATTTATTAACTTGAACATATCTAAGTGATTTCTAATTTTCCTGGCAATAATTGATTCTAGCAATTTCCCTATAATTGATGTGAGACTAATAGGACGGTAATTTGATGCTATGGACTTATCACCCTTTTTAAATATCGGAATTATATTTGCGAGCTTCCATGAATCAGGAACTAAGCCTAAAGCTAGTGAATTATTAAATAGGTGAGTTAATGGGTAACTTAATTCGTCCTTGCATTCTTTTAATACCCTAGCATACACCTCATCTGGACCTGGAGATTTCTGGGGTTTTAGAACATAAGAACATAAGAACATAAGAAAATGGGAGTCTGCAGAAAGCCGATTGGCCCAAGCAAGGCAGATCCCTGTCCCACACAACCCCAATTACAAAGCCCAATTATAGGCTCAACACTCTAATACCCTGAGGATCATCTTACCAAAACGGTTAGAGATTAACGCAGGATTACGGGGGTCTGCAGAGCGCTGATTGGCCCAACCCTGCTGATCCCCCTTCACACCCAACCCTTCTCGTCCATATGCTTATCCAATTTTATCTTAAAGCTCCCTATCGTTTTTAATCCCACTATAGCACCTGGTAGTCCATTCCACCCATCTACAACTCTGTTACCAAACCAATATTTGCCTATATCTTTTCTGAAACGAAATTTATCTAATTTGAAACCATTGGTACGAGTTCTTTCGCTATCACTGAGCTTTAGTACATTTGTCATGTTCCCTTTGTTAATCCCACTAACCCACTTGAACACCTCTATCATATCCCCTCTAACTCTGCGTCTCTCTAACGAATGTAAGCCTAATTTCTTCAACCTTTCTTTATACGGAAGATTTCTAATATTATGGATCATTTTTGTCATTCTACGTTGTACTCTCTCCAATGAATCTATGTCCATTCTGTAATAAGGACACCAAAATTGAACAGCATAATCCATATGGGGTCTCACTAATGACAAGTAAAGTTTTAAGATAACATCAGCAGTTCTGTTACTCACACTCCTAGAGATGAACCCGAGAATCCTGTTTGCCTTGTTTCGAACGCTTATACACTGCTGTCTAGGCTTCAAATCATTGCTAACAAACACACCTAGATCTTTCTCACAATTCGAGTTTTCTAATTCCACATTAGCTAGTTTATATTTAACATTTGTATGCATCTTCCCTATCTTTAATACCTTGCATTTGTCAATGTTAAACTTCATCTGCCAATTTACTGACCATTCGTGTAAGGTATCTAGATCCCTTTGGAGGCACTCTATATCTCTATCTGAATCAATTGTTCTCCCCATTTTGGTATCGTCTGCAAATTTACTTATCCTACTAGTTATACCTAAATCTAGGTCATTTATGTATATAACAAACAACAGAGGACCTAATACAGATCCCTGGGGGACACCACTTTTGACTGCTCCCCATTCTGACTTCGTACCATTTATGCTGACTCTCTGCTTCCTACCAATTAGCCATGACCTAATCCATCCCAACAACGCCCCACCTATTCCATGCGCCTCAACCTTTCTCATCAATCTCTCATGGGGGACTCTGTCGAAAGCTTTACTGAAATCTAAATATATTATATCATATGACTTGTCATTATCTACTGCTTCATATACCTCTGAGAAAAAACTAAGCAAATTAGTAAGGCAAGAACGTCCCTGAGTGAATCCATGCTGAGAAGAATTTATTAAATTAAATGTATCTAAGTGGTTTCTAATTTTACTAGCAATAATTGACTCTAGTAGCTTTCCTATGATTGATGTAAGACTAATGGGACGGTAATTGGATGCTATTGATGATAGCATCTATCTATTTCCTTAATTACTTCGTCACTAGTGACCTGAACTGTGCTTAATATTTCGTCTATACTACCGTTAAAAACTTGGTTGACTACTGGAACTTGATCTAAATTTGCGTTTGTAAAAACAGAAAGGAAATGACTATTTAGAGTATTGCACATTTCTAACTCATCATCTGTAATCTAACCTATGACATTCTTAAGAGGCCCTACTGTATCCTTTACCTTAGATTTATACAATTGATAAAATGCTTTAGGGTTGTTTTTAGATTAATTTGCTACCTTGATTTCGTAGTGTCTTTTTTCCTTCCTAATTTCCTTCTATTCCTGCCTCGACAAGTTATGGTGATATCCTATAAGGTGGATTTCGCCTTTCTGTATTTTTCTGTATACACCTCTCTTTCTACCTATAAGATCTACTAATTTATTTGTCATCCATTTTGGTTGGTTTGTATGTGATCTAAATGTTCTTTTTGGTATATATTGATCTAGTTCGCTCTGTAAGGCAGAGATGAACTGATTATACACTCTATTTAAATTTTCAGTTGGTTGTCTAACTATCTCAGCTGTGTGACCCACCTGGCCCTGACCTCTCAGTTCTGCTGGAACTAATCGGCTTACTTGACCTAAATCTCCTGCCTCCCCTTTAATTCTGAGTGATCGTTTTAATCCCCTAAAATTGGCTTTTCTAAAGTCGGGGATAAGAACCTTATTTTCCTTTGGTTTATGATTTAATTATATATAGATAAATATATTGATTTATGGTCACTGTTCCCTAGCTGGTCGCCCACTTCTAAATTTGTTATCCAATTTTCTCTGTTGCTAAGAACTAGGTCAAGAATATTATATCCTCTAGTTGGCGAATTTACAAATTGAAAGAGAAAGTTGTCTAGTACTACTTCAAGAAAATCTTCGGATTCGTTATTGCTATTTTGATTAACCCAGTCTATACCTGGAAGATTAAAGTCGCCTAAAATGCAAACATTATTATTCTGAGATGCCTTACTGATTTCTTCCCATAATAATTTGCCTAAATTTCGACAAAGACAGGGTGCCCTATAAATGGTTCCCAAAATAATTGTCTCACCTTCCCCGCTAATCTCTACCCACACACTTTAATTTTCGCTATTTGTTTTAATATCTGATCTAAGGCAACATTTTAAAGTATCCCTGACATAAATTGCAACTCCACCTCCCCTTCTGTCTGTTCTGTCATATTTAAATATTTTGTATCCTGGCATATGAAATTCTGCTAATAGATGTCTAGAGTCAGTATTTATCCAGGTTTCTGTAATCGCTACAATGTCTATATTTTCCTTGCTAACAATTGCCCTAAGCTGATCCATTTTGTTACATAAACTTCTACAATTTGTATAATATACCCTCAACTTATTACAATTTTTTGTAACTAATTGTCTATCGTTTTTAAGTAACTTATTATTGTCTTCGATTTCACTGCAGTCAATGCTATCATAATAGCATTGTCTAACGACATTTCCATCTTCCGTTGCACCATCACTACTATCATTTGCAATATAGTCATCAGTTTTAGCATGAAACTGAATATCCTTATCGCTTTCGCCTGACGCTAAAATTGTTCCATTTAACCTCTCATTTACACTCTCAATATTTCTGTTCAAAACCCCACAACCACCCTATCTAAAGAACTAGCTAATGTGGAAACCCCTAACCGTGAAAGATAGGAAAGGAGATAGGAATAGAGAGAGAGCGAGAGCGAGGGGAGATAATGACATGAACAATATGGTAAGAAACTTAAGAGAATAACTGAATTAAATGGAGATAAGAATAGAAAGAGAAGTAGGTGGAGAGAGAGAGAGAGAGAGAGAGAGAGAGAGAGAGAGAGAGAGAGAGAGAGAGAGAGAGAGCGAGAGAGCGATGAACACAATGGGGGTAGTCTAGGATGATTGACTTGAGTATATTGAAACAAATTGGTTAGGGTCCTTTTGTAGTGGATTACATTTAAGTGGGTACCAGAAGCAATATGATATTTCTGGACAATAGGCCATAGAACAGTAAATACTGGTATATGATTGGGACCATGTGTAAAGGGTATTGTAGAAAACAAAACAAAATAGAATGAGAATGAAGTAAAACCATAATAACATGTAATTTTATCATGTATTCCAGTAAAATATCAAATGTTTGGATATAAACGAAGTGTGAATGGGGAGTACTGGTGGACGTGGATGAAATATATAGGGTCTATTTAGAGGCTAAGCATGGAATGTCTTGTCTATGATATCTGAGAGTATTGAGGACATTTGAAGGGTATTATAACATTGAAATTATACGGTCTTATTTTTTTATTTTTTTTTATTTTTTTATTTTTTAAAGAGATAATGAACGGAGGAAGGAAAAACACAGATAAAACAAAAAGGTCCATGTGCCTAAAGGCATCCTCCATTCATAAAATGTTTGTAACAACTGGATTTAAACATTATTTTGTAGATTGGAAGTTTGTGGAAAGCAATTCGAGGGAAGTGAATTCCAAAGAGTAGTAGCTCTGGGGATAAATGAATTCTGATAAGCAGAAGTTCTGCATTGTGGAGGAGAAAGTGTAAATTCATGGGCGCTCTCAGCTGCCCTAGTTCTACGGGGAAAGATGTGGAGAGGCGGCACAATTGAAGCAAGTTCCTCGGAACAATTGCTATGAAAATATCTGTAGAATAATGCAAGGGATGCAACGTTTCTTCGTATGGATAATGTAGGAAGGTCCTGTGTGATTGCAGGGTTATTGATTAATCTAATAGCTTTATTTTGAATTTTGTCCAACTGCCTCAATGCAACCACTCCACTTCCACCCCCCAGAGGTGAACAGTAATCCATCTGAGAACGCACATGACTTTTATATATTACGGCCAACTGCTCGTCAGTGAAGAATTCTCGAACTCTGTACAGGAGTCCCAGTTTTTTAGAGGCATTCTTAGCAATGCTTCTAACATAATGTGTTCAGCTCAATTTAGTAGTTAATGTTACACCGAGAAGGTCAATACTAGGGGAAGTGGGAATATTTACATCATTAAAAAATATATGGGAGTCAGTGAGATTCTGTCGGTTAGAAAATTGAATGTACTTGGTTTTCTGTGCATTAAAGGAAACTAGATTTTTTTGTCCCCATTCATTAATTCTAGAAAGGTCCTGGTTCAGAGAAATTGCAGTGTTTATTTTTGAATTTATAAGATCGGGTTGGGTGAAAGAATTGGTAAATGTGAAGGAACTGTGGAGTGTTGAGTCATCTGCGTAGGAATGTATTGGATTATGAGTGGTAGATATGAGATCATTGATATGAATGAGGAACAGAGTTGCGGCCAAAACTGATCCCTGGGGAACACCAGCATTTATTGAGTGAAATTGAGAATAAAGGCCATCTACCATTACACGTATTTTTCTGTTATGAAGATAAGAAGAAATTAGTGGAACTAATGATGCAAGGCCGTAGTGTGACATCTTCGACAATAAGGATTGATGCCAGACTATCAAATGCCTTTGATATATCCAGTGCTATTGTATGTGTTTCACCATGTTGGTCTGTAGCTTGGTTGATTTGATGCGTAAGAAGGCAAAGAATGTCTGCAGTTGATCGACATCGTCTAAAACCATATTGCCTATCACTGATTAATTTATTATTCTCAAGATGCTTAATTATGTGATTATTTAATATAATTTCAAAGACTTTACCAAGAGTGGAAGTTATAGCTATTGGTCTGTAGTTTGATGGATCTGAAGAGGCACCTTTTTTAGGAACTGGATGGATGTTTGCTTCTTTCCAGGGTACTGGGAAGCATGAGGTATGAGTACACAGACGGAATAATTTTGCCAATACAGGAGCGAGCACCAAGGAGCCATTTTTTTAAGTACTATTGGAGGAATTTCATCTGGACCAGGAGCCTTATCTACTGAGAGATTCTGCAAAATAGTATTGACATGTCTGGTGTGGATCTTAAGTGAGGGAATTTCAGGCGAATTCAAATTAAGTACAGGGACATCTTGATTTATTTCATCTAAGGTTGAGTTGGTGGAGAAAATATCCGCAAGAAGGTTAGCTTTACCTCGTGGGTCACTTACAAGATTGCCAGTCGGAGATTTTAATGGTGGAATGGATGAAGCAGTCGTGAAGTTGGATGAGTTAAGAGTAGACCAAAATATTTTGTTATCATTTGGATTATTTAGAAGTTTATTTGCCTGCTTGTGGAGAAAGTTTGATTTAGTTAGGTTTAATACAGTTTTGGCATGATTTCTGATGTTTGTAAAGTAATTAAAGGCTTCATGTGTTTTTGATCTTGTGTATGCATTGTAGGCTATTGCTTTTTGTTCAGTTACTCTAGCACAATTATGGTCAAACCATTTAGATGAATTAGATCTTTTAATGTACTTTTGATGAGGAATAAAAGTTTCCATTCCAATTTTTACAAAATCTTGTATGTGGCTCAAGGTGGAGTGTGCATCATTAGAAAAGAAAGAGGTCCAGGGAATATCAATAA
>JBAKBP010033416.1:0-5000 GCA_037953745.1 Lithodes maja | reverse complement strand
GGCATTATGAGGGTAAAGACTATCTCGGTTAACCCTCTGACTTCATCTACCCTAACTAATCTGAAAATATATCGTCTAATAATAGCCAGGAAACAGAAAGGAAATGTAGAGTCGGATCTTGTAAGGGTTAATTGTTTATTGTTAATTATGTGTAGTATTAATCTACATCCCGGTATCCATGTATTTCGTATAGGTATTGTTAAGCCCTTTATTTTATTTTCATTTGGCTAGCAGTTACTCTAGACTATTTTACTCATCTTAGAAATGACCTCTGAAATTGAAAAGGCTAAACTGTGTCCCCATTAATCCTTGTGACCTAGACTATTTTACTCATCTTAGAAATGACCTCTGAAATTGAAAAGGCAAAACTGTGTCCCCATTAATCCTTGTGACCTAGACTATTTTACTCATCTTAGAAATGACCTCTGAAATTGAAAAGGCTAAATTGTGTCCCCATTAATCCCTGTGACCTAGACTATTTTACTCATCTTAGAAATGACCTCTGAAATTGAAAAGGCTAAATTGTGTCCCCATTAATCCCTGTGACCTAGACTATTTTACTCATCTTAGAAATTACCTCTGAAATTGAAAAGGCTAAATTGTGTCTCCATTAATCCTTGTGACCTGTCCATCCTTACCGTCCGTCCCTCTATTATACTTTATAACCAGCCGTCCTTAACTTCACTTTATTTGACTATTTGACTATTTTCGGCCGCCCCTTAAGGGGAGTCACCGTTTTTTGTTTATCTCTCTCTCTCTCTCCTTTTCGCTCTTTCCCTGGCTTGTATCCAATTCAGCCAACTGTTTTAAGACGTTTATCCCCATCCAGGTGTCGATTTCTTCCTGGCGAGCGATAGCGAGCCAGCATTGTATGGAGAAATCCGGCTTCGCCGGAGTAATTTTTCTATCGAAAAATGTACAAATTTAGCTTGCTGTCAAAAAAAAAATATATATATATATATGCTTGCTCGCTACCGCTCGCCAGAAAAATATTGACATCTGGATGGGGGTAAACGTCTTAAACCAGTAGGCTGAATGGGGCCGAATGGATACAAGCCAAAGAGAGAGGGAGAGAAAGAGACAAGAAAAAGCGAGGTGGGCTCCCTTAACGTCCTCCCCTTTGTAATCCGAATTATGTTGTTTACGTTCCCTTGGGTCTCTGTGTCTTTTTGAAGCTCTGCCAAGTTGTCTGCCGCCCCCCGGCCCCCTTCTCCTTTCCTGATATTTTTTGTTTTCTTTCCCACGTTTCGAGCCTTATTTTTTACTTTAATGTTTAACCACTTGCGAATTACGGACTGTATGGTTGTTGGAGCCGTAAACATTGTTAGTTAACAGAATTACAAACTTTATGAGAGTTTGTAATGGATAGATTGATGGCTAAATTTGGTTTTGTGTATTTATGCAATTCCACTAAATATCGATATAAAAAACTTCAACTTCCTTGTAGCCCGAAATTCGCTAATGGTCTTTTTTTTTTTTTTTTTTTTTTTTTTTTTTTTTTTTTTTAATAAACCTTTTCATTGTTCGATGCCACGCTTCTTCATTGATTCAAAGGGTTAAATTCTATATATCTATTAACCCTCTGACAATTCCTTCCTAAGCTGAATAAAACCGCCTATTGTTATCCAGAATATACTGTTCATTCGCGTCATACTCCTGTGTGCATATAGTTAACCCCTTCGATAAGTGGCGTCATCTTTTATTTTATTTAGGCTACCGCCAAGCTATTTTTCTTAGTTTAGGAAGGACCTCTCAATGAATACTGTGACTTTATTTGACTTGAGGGGGGTGACCTGCTTTTGTTCTGTCCTTTTCTATCTTTCTCTGGCTTGTATCCATTTGGCCCCATTCAGCCTACTGTTTTAAGACGTTTATTCCCATCCAGGTGTCATTTTTTTTACTGGTGAGCGGTAGCGAGCCAGCAAATTTTTATTTTTGTTTGACAGCAGGCTAAATTTGTACATTTTTCAATAGAAATTTTTTCCGGCGAAGCCGGATTTCTTCATATAATGCTGGCTCGCTATCGGTCGCCAGGAAGAAATCGACACCTAGATGGGGATAAACGTCTTAAAATAGTTGGCTGAATGGGCCCGAATGGATACAAGCCAGAGAAAGAGAGAAAAGGACAGAAATAACAAAAAGCAGGTCACCCCTTAAAGGTCTGCCAAGTTGCCTGTCCCCCTCCTTACCAGGTCTGCGTTTCTTTCTTTCCCTGGCGTCGAGCCTTATTCTGTTTCTTACGGAATGTTTTCATTATATTGCGGGTGTTGTACTTCGTGTATGTATTTCTGCAAGATGACGTGACGTTCGTTGTATTCTTGCTAGTTGCTGTTGTTGTTGTTCCCTAAGCCCCGAGTCCCTGAGGAAGGCCATGGTCACGATCTGGCTTTCCCACAGAGCTCTCATTGAGTGTAGATTGTGTTGTTGGCGTAAGTGGTTGTGTGAAATGTAGTCTTCTATGATGTGTTTAATGGTATGGGGTGCTGTGTTACATCCCGGGCAGGCGTCAACGACAGAGTCATCCAGTCTCTTCTGATAGCTCAGGAGAGCTGGATGGTGTCCGCATCTCAGCCTGGCCAGGTGGACTCGGTCCTCGCGAGGAAGGGAGGATTAGGAAGGATGGATTTCGGGAGGTCTTGCTAGCAGCTGCTTGTTGTCTGTGAGTGAGTGGATGGATCGGCGAGAGATGTGAGTATGGATGTGCTTCTGGAAGTTGGTTCGGGGTGGGCAGGGAGGGAGAGAGGACAGTAATTGTGTGTGATACCGTGTGCTGGGTGTTGTTTTGATATTTCTTGGTGTCTGTGGGTGTGTTGCCATGTAGTTTAGTGGGTGGTCCTGGTTCGTGGAGGCTGCTGCCAGGAATTGAGTGCCTCATGTCCAGATGGTCTTTGACTTTTAGGATTTTGGTTTCTTGATGTAGGTGATCTGTGGGTGCAGTAGCTGTGCAGCCTGTAATGATCTTTAGGGCTTTGTTTCGAATAGTCTGTAAGGTCTTATGATGTGTTTCAGCTAGGTTAGAAGCCCAGGCTGGGCTTGCGTATTCCATCACTGATCTTATGTATTGTTTATATACTGTGGAGGTGGTTTCTTTGTTGTGTCCAAATGTTGTGTGAGCAAGTGACCTGAGGGCGTTATAATGTTTTCCTTGTTACGACCCTTATAGTGTGTGTGTGTGTGTGTGTGTGTGTGTGTGTGTGTAAAACTCTCAGAAAAAATTAAACATTTGAACACCAAGCTTTTGTCTATTCTCTCAAGACATCATCAGAGTAATACCGCTACAGTCTGTTTTTGTTTTCTTTGTTTTTCTTCTTTTTACTGAGTTATCCTCATCTTCATTACTCAGCTATTACTAAAGTTTGTAAAGCTAAATGTGGTGTTGTTGTCAAAACCTGTCTCTAATAATTATAATGCAAAGGCATAGCAGTTTTGTTTTCCATTAGGTATCGAGAAATCAACTGCTAGGGTCCGCCAGGTACAAAAAAAAAGAAACATAACAAAAATCACCTGATGTTAGCCGGAATATGATGAACAGAACGTGGTCAGTCTGGTAATACCCTCCATTTATCCGTTGTTATCAGTCATACATGTATACAGTAGTGGTGTCTTTGTTCTGGAGTATGCTGATAGTAACGTTATCTTCCGCCACACCTGAGGCTGCTATAGTGGCCATTAATGTATTGGCTATAATCTACTGGTGGTATTTTGTAATTCTGCAGCACTCAGATGGTATTAGGCGGGAATGGGTTGCCCTTTCGACATTCATATTTTAACCTTTGCAATCACACGACGGTAATCATTGCCTGCATGCGATTTTAGTCAGCTTAGGAAGGTCCTTTAGGTATCAAATGGGTTAAAGGTAGCTTAATTAATTCTAAGGCACATATATTTTAACCTTTGCAATCACACGGCGTTAATCCTTGCCTGTAGACGATTTTATTCAGCTTAGGAAGGTCCTTTAGTTATCAAATGGGTAAAAGGTAGCTTAATTAATTCTAACAATGACATGTCCTACGAAATTTGAACAACATTGTCAAGATATATCCAGAATATTACATATGTTGGCGTCATCTAATTGAAAGGGTAAGTTTGTGGTGTGTGTGTGTGTGTGTGTGTGTGTGTGTGTGTGTGTGTGTGTGTGTGTGTGTGTGTGTGTTACTCAGTTACTCAGTTACTTGGTCGTCAAGGGGAATCCACGCAATGCGAGCTAAGCTCATTATTATCGCGCCTCCTTAACTGGGAATGTATTGCGTGAAATGCATGTTAAGTGTTTTATGTACTGTTGGAATGGCTGTGGATGTGTGTGTAGTCTGTATTTTAGCCAATTGGCGACATCGGAAACGAAGGCTTAGGGTGGATCTGTATGGTACCATTCTCACTATAGACGGTACCGTCTCGCCCGAAGGCTAAGGTAGCCATCAGCTTAGGTGAACCATATGATCCCCATCTCGCCTTGTACCATTTTTGCCAACCCCAGATGGGACGTCACAACGTCGTCCACTTATTCCAGGTACCTATTTACAGCTAGGTGAACTGAGGCTAACACATGAAAGGAGACAAGCCCAATTTGTCTCCGCCCGGCCGGGGATTGAACCCCCGACCCCTCGTGTGTGAGACGAGAGCTCTACCTACTAGGCTACGGGCTAGTAAATTGTAAAGGGTACCGTAACTAATGGACTTTAAAAATATTAAGTCTTTGTATATGATTGGCAATATATTTCCTGGCATAATAGAAATCTATTATACCCTGTTCCGAATAGATAGGCCAGAAATCGTGAACCCTAACCTCTGTAACTCAAAAAGGGCTAGAGCTAATGGGGTGTAAATTTCCACACCTATTCCGTGGCTGACCCTTCCCTAATGGTAGACATATTAGCTCGATTACCCTAGTCGTTTGTGAGTTATAGTGGTTAATGTTCAAGAGTTTTGGCCTACTTATTTAGAACAGGGTATACAGTAGTATATTTTGAAAGCCATTGTTGTAGATTGGCAATTTGGCTAGG
>JBAKBP010033415.1:0-21901 GCA_037953745.1 Lithodes maja | reverse complement strand
CTACCACTACTACCACCACCACCACCACCACCACCACCAACTATAACTATCACAACTATCATTATCCTCACTACCGTACCACAACAGCCACTATCACCAAACCAACAACCATAACTACCACTACTACCACCACCACCACCACCACCACCAACTATAACTATCACAACTATCATTATCCTCACTACCGTACCACAACAGCCACTATCACCAAACCAACAACCATAACTACCACTACTACCATGATGTTCAGTACCATCTCCAGTACCACAACTACCACACTGTTCAGTACCATCTGTTGTGTAGACGCCCCTCCTTCAAACCTCAATAGTCACTGGGGTAAATAAAGTTATGTGTGCTACCTCTAACCCCCCCCCCCCCCTATCGCTCTCTCTCTTTCTTTCTTACCTTCATCCGTTACCCCATCCCTCTCTCTCTCTCTCTCTCTATATATATATATATATATATATATATATATATATATATATATATATAGATCTATATATATAGATCGTATTACCCTGAAGATGTCTTGAGAGAATAGACGAAAGCTTGGTGTTCCATTGTTTCAATTTTCCTAGCGAGTTTTACTACATAATTTGATCACACGTATTTGTGATTTTACCTCCATATATATATATATATTGTGACGCACCCAGTACGTGGCAACTTAACCTGATTGTACTCCTTGGTACTCCACTGTATCGACACGGTGCGGGGCCGTGTACCGTGTTCGCTGCTTATATTGAGTGTGACAATGTATAACTATGTTCTTTGTATCTCTGCAAAGGTCTCGTCATTTGCTAACCAGTGGTGGGTTTTGTTTTAAGCCATGTCGAGACCTTCCATTTAATATGTAGTATCAATAGAGAAGTTGATAGATGAGATAATAGGAATTCAGAGAGAGAGAGTGAGTTAGACTTCAGAGCGAGAGGGTAGCAATGGTTGCCAGACGTATGGACCGGTTGGCAGCCCTGCGCTTATAGCTAGGGGCGACAGGGTTGGTAGTACATTGCCGCCTGCATATGCTGCCTGGCTGCCCATGTTGTCGTACTGCACATTGCATGGAGGCTCGCTGTGTGTTCCATGATCAGGTTGCCTAGAACCTTTGAGCTTCTAACATCCCTTGCCCTCTCTCCCAATTTCTCACGGTTGCACTCTTTCTCTCTGACGACATTACTCTCATTTCATTCTTCTCTCTATTTAAATGCATACCCTTCCCTTGAGGTCCTAAAGGAGTTTCAGCACTCACCTCTCGTATTACTCTTAGGACAAGCATATATTTACATGTATTAGATTTAAGGGGTTAATGTGAACAGCGATCTTCTTGATGAGGATAGTTGGTGAACGTTCTACATGTTCACGAGTTATATGCCCAGCTCATCATCCAATTTGTGACTAGACTAGTGCCATGTGTAAGAGCCCGACCATGCCCAGGAGTTGTCTGTAGAGGGGCGAGGACTTAGCCTTGATTTGCCTACCGAGCCAGGAGCGACTGTAGTACCAGAGACTACAGCTCGCTCGTAGTGCCGGTATAGTAGAGTAACGTAATTTATCTGTCCTTGTGTTCTCTACAGTCTTTTCCTGGGTTCTCGCTTTCGGTGCTGGGACTCGTTGTTCCTGTGACTTGGCCTGCTAGCTAGAACACATGGGGATGATGAGTGGGTGATATCTTTATTTTACTATGCATTGCAGCTCTCTTTAAGTTTATGTATGTAACACTTTACAATACACATTACTCACACACTAGACAACACTATTAATACTTTCATGTATCAATTAACTGCACTGTCGTTTTGCTGCTGTGTCCGGAGTTCTGTTGCGTAGGGCGCATACAGACTCAGAGGGGAGACAGAGTGAGAGAAGCGAAGTAGCCTATGCGGTAGTAGGCTACCGGCGCAGTACTGTTGCCTGCAACCTTTTAGTTATTCCAAGTATAGATTCATTATTACAATAAGTGACTACTGTTTATGTTCCTTCCATGTGTATTATTAGGTATCTACTGGATCATGAACATCTTGTATGCTACATGCTAGTGCATGTTAGTAGGGGACAGTTATTCTAGTGCACGCGCTTTCAAGTAGGCGTGTACATTTGTCATTTAGCATTTCACTGTCATACCTTTAGCCTGCTTCTATTCTACATTATTAGAGGCTTAATATTAACGTAGTTTCTTGAGTATTGCATTTCTTTAGTAATAACGTAACCTATAAATGTCTGAGGGAGTTTAGCCTCATAGCCTACCCCTGTTGTACACTTTCGCCGAGTTAAGGTACCTCGTTACCATAGACGATAACTCTGTAGGGCGTTGGTGCTTTTGTTGTCTGGAGCATATAGTATTTGGGACTGGAATCGAGCGTGTCGTTGTCACATAAGCCATTTCTGTCCTACGATCAAGAATCCCGAATATGTATTGCCGATCCAGCCGTAACAAAATGGCGACCTTGCACAAGATTCAGTAGTATCCTATCACATGTTTTTTGGAGAACTATTCTATGCTACCTAGTAGAGCTGGCTAGAATTTTCTTGCATATTGGAGGAATTTTTATTGTGTCATTATTGTATTGGTGGACTTGCAGATTGTTTCGTTGGGGGTGTCTAGAGTAGAGTCATTCAAGCATCTTTAACATTTTGTGAGTCGAGACTGCAATTAGTAATAAGCACTTCTTTTTTTTTATGAACAGCAATTGTATAACCAGCACTATGTCTAATGACTCATCATTTACGGGGGAGGATAACACGGTACAGCCTAGTAACCAGCAAGTACAACAGATGTTTAGGGAGGGGAGTGTTATAAGTGGAGAGAGGGATGCCCGGGCATTTTTGCAGACACCTTTGACCGAACAGCGCCTGCAGGCTATTGATTGTTACGGTCTTCGCTGTTTAGCCACGGTTTTGGGGCGGGACTGTCCTGACAGTTGGCCCAAGAAGAATTTGGTGGCATGTTTGTTGGGTGATGGCGATGGGGCGGTGGGTGGAGTGGGGTCTTGGGGGGTTCCCTCCAAGCCTCCATTCCACTCTACCCCTGAGCTGGGCCCTCAGCCAGCGAGTCTTAGCACGATGCAGCAGGAGGGTTCTCAAGGGCAAGCTGGCTTACCCGTAAACACGTCTCGGTGTGGATCCCCCATTTTGTGCTCTCCCCCCCCAGGCCTGTCTCCTGAGATGTTATTTCAGCTAGAACTAGCTAAGTTTAAGCTGCAGGAGACTCGGATACAGATACAACAGGCTAGTATAGAACGCATAGAGGTTGCTAGAATCCAAGCCAATCTGGATGCAACCAGGTACCAGGCTGAAATGGATGTCGAGAAGTCTAGAGTAGAGACCCCGGGGCGTCATCTCGGTGGTGGGCACCGGGTTACAGACTCACTTTCGCATTTAATTAAGTTAGTACCCGCATTTGATGAGACAGCAGTGACTGAGTTTTTTGCTCGTTTCGAAAAGAAGTGTCGTGAGTATGACTGGCCGGAGGTTAAATGGGCAGCATTAGTTTCATCACGTCTAGTGGGTAAGGGGTTGAAAGCCTACGATGCACTGTCACTGGACGAGAGTGTAGTGTATGGACTGGTGAAGGAGGCTGTGCTCCGGGCCTACGAACTGCAACCCGAAACTTATAGATTGAAGTTCCGTGGCGTGAATAAGAAGAGCGACGTCAGTTTTATGGAGCACGCACGGGACTTAACAGATGCAGGTAATAACTGGTTTCGGTCCGAGCACGCAGAGTCGGCTGAGGAAATTAAGCAACTTTTCTATCTGGAACAGTTTTACAAATGCACTGGAACCGATCTAACGCTGAACATTAAGGAAAAATGTCCCAAGACAGTAGAGGAGGCTGCCAAGATGGCAGACCTCAGATTATCATTGATTCGTGGTTGCGGTGCCACTCAGAGGGCTGAGTCAGGGCAGAAGGGGCGCTATACCCCACCCACCAGAGTTTTCGATAATAACAAATCCTATGACACACATAACCACACTAAATGCATTGCACCTAATAACACCTACAAACACAAGCCTCTCCCGTTTACTAAAGGTCAGGCCCCTTCTTCGCCCGCACAAGGGAAGAAGCCCATTGGGGATGTGAAATGTTACAAATGTCAGAAGCTAGGCCATTATTCACGTGAGTGCCCTAGTAACACTCCCGCTAAGCCGGTGTCATTGGTTCACAGTATCGGTGTGTCTCTGAAGGCTGCAGCAACTGCCCGGGGTAGGTTGTCAGCAGCTGAGGCACACGCGGTAAAGAAGCGTACGGAAGGCTCGACACCTGTCCGGGACACTTTCTGTAGCCATCGGGGACACGGTTTGTGAGCTGGGGGAGTGAACTACGGAGGGTTGACTTGCTGAGGGATACGGGGGCTTCGCAAACTTTGTTGAGGAACTTCACAGGGAAACCGATAAATGCGGCCAGAGTTGTTGTGGTGCAGGGTATAAATGCTACGAGGTCATACCCACTTGTGAGGTTGGAGTTGAGAGTGGGAGAGGGTGTGCAGGGAGCTGGATGTAGGGATCGTTGAGTGTTTGCCAGTTGAGGGCGTCGACCTTCTTCTCGGCAACGACTTTGCGGTGCCCACTTCCGGGACTCCACCCTTAGTCGTTGCCGAGAGGGCGGCCGACGTGGATGGTGAGAATCGGGAATGGGTTGAAAGGTGCCAACAGGATGAGATGGCCTGTGTGGTAACCCGATCTCGCTCTGCGGCTCCTGCACAGCCTAGCACTCAACCTCGGGGACAGTGGAGGAAGGATCAGGAGAAGGTTGCTAAGGGCAGGAAAAGGGACATTGATTCTGCTGCACTTCTCGGTGATTCGGTACTTGGACCTATAATAAACACGGGAGTTGACTCTGGCCCAGATATGGTGTGTAACAAGGCAGAGTTGGGTAAGACTTCGCGTGAGGCAAGAGCTGTAGCGAGAGCCACTAAGGCAGTAGAGCCTACTAGCCGGGGTAATGTCTTATTACAAAACCATCTTGATGCATTGACGCCCAGGGACATTAGTGAGCAGCAGCTGCAAGACGCTAGCCTAGCTCGTTATAGCAATGGTGCCATAGAGTTGGAGGAAGATGGGGATGCGAAGCCGGGAGATTTCTTTAGGCTCAACAGGATATTGTACCGCAGATTTCTAGACCCCAAATCGAAGTGGGAGGGCGGTGCGAGGGTAGTAGACCAGGTGGTTGTTCCAAATAAGTATAGAGAGTCCTTATTGTGTCTGGCGCATGATGTGCCGGTGGCGGGTCATTTGGGGGTAACAAAAACATTGGCGGCATTGGGCAGGTTTTTCTGGTGGCCTGGGGTCAAGGCTGATGTCTGTGCATGGGTGGCTGGGTGTGCGACCTGCCAGACAACGGGGAAGCCTAACCAGACAATCCCGAAGGCACCTTTGTTTCCCATACCTGTCACCGGGCCTCCGTTCAGCAAAGTTGTAGTAGATTTGGTTGGCCCTTTCCCACCTACTAGTAGTGGCAATAAATTCCTGTTGACAATCATGGATGTGGCTACGAGATACCCGGACGCATACCCCATGAGAAACGGCTCGGCAAAGGCAGTTGTTAAAAACTTATTATTGTTCTGTTCCCGTTATGGATTTCCACGTGAGGTGCAGTCAGACCAGGGGAGCAATTTTACATCCAAATTGTTCAAGCAAACCCTTCAGTTGCACGGTATATGCTCTGTAGTGTCGTCAGCCTACCATCCCGAGAGTCAGGGAGTCTTGGAGCGGTGGCACTCGACCCTGAAGAGTATGCTACGCTGTTACTGTGCAGAACATGACACTGATTGGGATTTGGGTCTGCCGTATGTTCTGTTCGCTGCACGTGAAGTCCCAGGAGAGAGCCTGGGGTTCAGTCCAAATCAACTAGTCTTTGGCCATAATGTGAGAGGACCTTTAAGTATGGTGAAAGAGATCTGGGAGGGCGAAGAGAAGCCGGGGTCTGTACTTAAATATATCCTTGAGAGCCGGGAGAGACTTATAGGTTGCATGGCAGCGGCAGGTAATAACTTGGTTAATGCACAGGCGGTCATGAAGCACCAGTATGACGCCAAGGTGAAGCTTCGGGAGTTTTCGGTGGGTCAGGAGGTAATGTTGCTTTTACCTTTGCCTGGACACCCCCTTTCTGCCAAGTTTATTGGGCCGTATGTGGTGGCTAAGAAACTGTCCGACCTTGATTATCTCGTTGCAACACCTGACCGTAGAAAAAAACATCAGTTATGTCATGTTAACCTCATGAAAGAGTATGTGAGATGCCCCTCAGAGCCTCTCACTGTCCCTGTGCTGGCCTGCAGCGGCCAGGGTGGAGAAGGAGGTGGGGACAGTCATGCTGTTGAGGAGGATAGCTGGGACTGTGTCATTTCCGCGGAACAGTGGGCGGGGAATACTGAACAAGAGGCTAGGCAAGCTGTAAGTCACCTGCCTGAGCACCAGGGTGCTGCTGTCCTAGGCCTGTTCAGGTCATACCCCTCTGTTTTCGCCGAACACCCAGGTCTCACTACTCAGGTAACGCACGACGTGGACGTCGGTGATAATGTGCCCTTCAAGTCAGTGCCCTACCGTGTGCCCCCGGTAAAGTTGCCAGCTTTACGGGAGGAGTTAAAGTACATGGTTGAGAGAGGGATGATCACTGAAGGTTATGTGAAGTGGACATCACCCGTCACGTTGCAGCCAAAACCTGACGGCAAGGTGCGGTTCTGCATAGATTTTCGTAGGCTAAATGGCTTGACCACTACCAACCCTTACCCTTTGCCCCGAGTTGACGACAGCGTGGACAAGATAGGGAATGCAAAGTACCTTACTAAAATTGATCTTGTAAAAGGCTACTGGCAAGTACCCCTGTCGGACCGAGCTAAGCAAGTTTGTGGTTTTGTGGTAGATGGCAAGACCTACCAATGTAACGTAATGCCTTATGGGCTTCAGAACGCACCTGCCACGTTTCAGAACCTGATGAACGATATTTGTGACGAAATCCCTAACTGCACGGTCTACCTTGATGACGTGATAGTGTATGATGACGATTTTGAAAATCACCTAAGGCACTTAGAGACCCTGTTTGGGAAGTTGCACGATGCTGGGCTGGTGGTGAACCTGAGGAAGTGCGAGTTTGTAAAGGCTACTGTGCAGTATCTTGGCTTCGTGGTCGGGTTAGGCCGGGTGTGCCCCCCCCTGAGCAAGATACAGGCTATCAATATGTTTCCCAGGCCCACCACTAAGCGCCAGGTCATGCGGTTCCTAGGTATGATAGGCTATTATAGGCGCTTCATCCGGGGATACTCTACTGTCTTAGCACCGTTAACTGATCTACTGTCGAAGTCAGTGAAGTTCTGTTGGGCTGCGGAGTGTCAGAGGGCTTTCGACCTAGTCAAGCACCTGCTGTGTACACATCCGATTTTGAGAGCCCCAGACTTCTCCAGGAGTTTTCAGCTGGCGACTGATGCCAGCGGTGTGGGTGCCGGGGCAGTGTTACTGCAGACTGATTCCGAGGGCTTGGAACACCCAGTGAGCTTCTTTTCTCGCAAGTTTAATTCGGCACAAAGGAATTACTCGACTATAGAAAAGGAGCTTCTTGCTATCGTTTTGTCGCTCAAACATTTCGAAGTTTATGTTCCAGCCTACGGCCCGGTAGTGACGATTTATACGGACCATCATCCCTTGAAATTCCTAAATCAGTTTCACAATCGGAATATGCGGTTGACCAGGTGGTCCCTAATGCTCCAAGAGTATAATCTCAACATTCAGCATATTGCCGGGAGTGAGAACGTGATAGCAGATTGTCTATCAAGGGTTGATGATCCAGGATAGTCGTGCACGGTGTGTGGGTTGAGCAGGAGTAAAATTAGGCTATCATAACGCCGTCCAAAAAGATTATAAAACAATAAAATAAATGAGAAAATTTGTTTTAGTTTTGTAAGTCTTTATTGTTGTAGCATGATGCATGCGATATTGTGTTTTATGTATAATTCACACTTCAGTTGTTGTGCACCTTTTGCAATTAGTGGCAGCTAAGGGTAGCAGGTCGGTTGGTTGCCTGTCAGATTTTGATAATGCTTCTAAGGTCGATTATCTAAAATCTTGGGGGGGCTGTGACGCACCCAGTACGTGGCAACTTAACCTGATTGTACTCCTTGGTACTCCACTGTATCGACACGGTGCGGGGCCGTGTACCGTGTTCGCTGCTTATATTGAGTGTGACAACGTATAACTATGTTCTTTGTATCTCTGCAAAGGTCTCGTCATTTGCTAACCAGTGGTGGGTTTTGTTTTAAGCCATGTCGAGACCTTCCATTTAATATGTAGTATCAATAGAGAAGTTGATAGATGAGATAATAGGAATTCAGAGAGAGAGAGTGAGTTAGACTTCAGAGCGAGAGGGTAGCAATGGTTGCCAGACGTATGGACCGGTTGGCAGCCCTGCGCTTATAGCTAGGGGCGACAGGGTTGGTAGTACATTGCCGCCTGCATATGCTGCCTGGCTGCCCATGTTGTCGTACTGCACATTGCATGGAGGCTCGCTGTGTGTTCCATGATCAGGTTGCCTAGAACCTTTGAGCTTCTAACATCCCTTGCCCTCTCTCCCAATTTCTCACGGTTGCACTCTTTCTCTCTGACGACATTACTCTCATTTCATTCTTCTCTCTATTTAAATGCATACCCTTCCCTTGAGGTCCTAAAGGAGTTTCAGCACTCACCTCTCGTATTACTCTTAGGACAAGCATATATTTACATGTATTAGATTTAAGGGGTTAATGTGAACAGCGATCTTCTTGATGAGGATAGTTGGTGAACGTTCTACATGTTCACGAGTTATATGCCCAGCTCATCATCCAATTTGTGACTAGACTAGTGCCATGTGTAAGAGCCCGACCATGCCCAGGAGTTGTCTGTAGAGGGGCGAGGACTTAGCCTTGATTTGCCTACCGAGCCAGGAGCGACTGTAGTACCAGAGACTACAGCTCGCTCGTAGTGCCGGTATAGTAGAGTAACGTAATTTATCTGTCCTTGTGTTCTCTACAGTCTTTTCCTGGGTTCTCGCTTTCGGTGCTGGGACTCGTTGTTCCTGTGACTTGGCCTGCTAGCTAGAACACATGGGGATGATGAGTGGGTGATATCTTTATTTTACTATGCATTGCA
The DNA here is from genome assembly GCA_037953745.1 of Lithodes maja. Taxonomy (NCBI): domain Eukaryota; kingdom Metazoa; phylum Arthropoda; class Malacostraca; order Decapoda; family Lithodidae; genus Lithodes; species Lithodes maja. The sequence continues at coordinate 12,793 of JBAKBP010033415.1, read as the reverse complement.
GCTCTCTTTAAGTTTATGTATGTAACACTTTACAATACACATTACTCACACACTAGACAACACTATTAATACTTTCATGTATCAATTAACTGCACTGTCGTTTTGCTGCTGTGTCCGGAGTTCTGTTGCGTAGGGCGCATACAGACTCAGAGGGGAGACAGAGTGAGAGAAGCGAAGTAGCCTATGCGGTAGTAGGCTACCGGCGCAGTACTGTTGCCTGCAACCTTTTAGTTATTCCAAGTATAGATTCATTATTACAATAAGTGACTACTGTTTATGTTCCTTCCATGTGTATTATTAGGTATCTACTGGATCATGAACATCTTGTATGCTACATGCTAGTGCATGTTAGTAGGGGACAGTTATTCTAGTGCACGCGCTTTCAAGTAGGCGTGTACATTTGTCATTTAGCATTTCACTGTCATACCTTTAGCCTGCTTCTATTCTACATTATTAGAGGCTTAATATTAACGTAGTTTCTTGAGTATTGCATTTCTTTAGTAATAACGTAACCTATAAATGTCTGAGGGAGTTTAGCCTCATAGCCTACCCCTGTTGTACACTTTCGCCGAGTTAAGGTACCTCGTTACCATAGACGATAACTCTGTAGGGCGTTGGTGCTTTTGTTGTCTGGAGCATATAGTATTTGGGACTGGAATCGAGCGTGTCGTTGTCACATAAGCCATTTCTGTCCTACGATCAAGAATCCCGAATATGTATTGCCGATCCAGCCGTAACAATATATATATATATATATATATATATATATATATATATATATATATATATATATATATATATATATATATTGTTTCTCTCTCTCTCTCTCTCTCTCTCTCCAGTCTTCATCCGTTATCCCCTATTCCTCCTTTCCATTCTCACCCCCTCTCCCTCTTTTATTTGTCTTGATATTATCTCTCTCTCTCTCTCTCTCTCCCTCTTATTATTCTGAATCTATTATCCTATTCGCCTTCGTATATTTCGCCTCCCCTTATAATATTGTCTAAATAATATAATTATATACTCTGTTACTTCGTATCACATTATCTCTTGCATTGCTATCCTTTCCCCTTCCCGGATTTAATTTATTTCCCCTTCTGTCTATCTGTCTGTGTCTCTGTCTGTCTGTCTGCATGTCTGTCTGTCGTCGCATTATAGTAAGGATTGTGTTATGTATCCCTGAATTAAGTAGGATCAATATTGGTTTACAATATTCATAATACCGTACCTTATACTTTTCATATGTTTAATTAATAGCACGAAAGTTCGAATTATAGCGAAAAACTACAATATACCCTAACACTCATGAAATCACTAAACAAATGTTGTTTTGTGTCTTTATATAGAGAACCCATAAATGATTAAACTGAATATGTGCGTGGAGAACATAATTTACGCATGAATACCTTTGAAGATCCATTTCCAGCAAATCTTTGGATGTATACATGTTAGAAGAAAGGTTACAAACCATAGACTCCTCTACAATATGTAAAGGGGTCTATGTTACAAACAGAGAGAGAGCGCGCGCGCGCGCGCGAGCGAGAGCAAGTTTAGAGAGTGGTGTGTGTGAATGAGTACTGGTACCTGGTAGATAAAATATAGATAATATACATGTAGATATTGTGAAATGATTGTTTTACATAACAACAAAAACCAGGTACCGATTCTTTTTTTATAGTTTTCGTGATATACGTTAATATTGCTTGCTTTAAATATATAGCAATTAATTACCAATATTGTATGCAGGTTAGCTCAAACCATGTCCCTTGCCCTTGTTTTGGGCAATTTAAGAGGGAGTCGGAATATTATACTTATTGACAGAAATTGAAGTCAAGACATCTACATCTGTAAATAATGTAATCAACAAATGTACTCAAGTGATTGTATTATATAAATAATTATGACATACGTCGATGAAATCGGTAATACACTCAATAAGTATTCTCTAATATAAATATATACAGACTCGTAGAGAAAGATTGTATTTGATCAACCAGAATTTGTTTTGTAGAAGCTAACTCGATAACATTTAGTGACTGTGTCCATGCCCTGTTTCAAACTGGGCATACAGCACTCTTAGCATTCCTACCCCTCCTCTCCACTAACCTCTTACCACCCTACCTTCTGTGGCTGTCAAAACACTCATCTCCACCACCACCATCATCTCCATCATTATCTCCATCACCACCACCACTACCACCAACAACAACACTCTTAGCATTCCTACCCCTCCTCTCCACTAACTTCTTACCACCCTACCTTCTGTGGCTGTCAAAACACTCATCTCCACCACCACCTCCATCCAACACCAACAGGGCTTCTTTATCTCAATCACTATCTCCAACACCACCACTATCACCCAACAGTGTACACTCGCCTTAAACAGCCTTAGGTAGTAGGGGTAGGAAGCCCCGCCCAGGGAAGTACTACCGCCAAGGTTTCGGGAGACTCAGGGAATAGCCTGAATTCCATTTTCTCTCCCAGGCCTTGGTAGCTGGATACATATCTTTCTGCCTCACACATCAGGGGTATCAGGAAAACCCTCTTTATAAAACATACACATCCAACTTCACGACATTGCCCTACATCGCTATCCTCTATCCATAAAACACTACTCTTCCCACTACATATCATACATGTAACACCATACACCTTTACCAAATAAATATGGCAGTACAATTGTTAAGAGCAAACCTGGTGGTCCCTCGGATATCCACCCCCGGCAGGGTTGGGTCATTGACACAGGGCCCTCCCGGTCGTCATCATGCGACTGTGTCAAGAGCATTGCAACGTCCCAAAGCTGCTCGTCGGTGCAGCTTTTTCTTTAGCAAAATAAGGGGACTTCACTCTAACATCAATTCTGTACATCAATTTCTTCAAGCAGAATCCCCTACTCTCCTTTTTTTGACAGAGACTCAAGTAACATCCACATCTGACACGTCTAGATTTAATTTTCCAGGTTATCAACTGCTCCAAAATTTCAGACCTAAAGGAGGTGTATGTTGCTTCGCAAAATCTGAAATTGCCCTGGAGGAGGTTACTAGTTTCAATTGTCCCTATTTTGATTATTCTATATACAAATTAATTTCTGCTGGTAAATTTAAATACATATGTTGCATCTACCGTTCCCCAAATACTCCTCCAGAGCAAAGTCTTTTGATTCTCTGTCCTCACAACTCAGTGTCCTCAACTTAAATGCTTCTTCTGAAATCACTGTGTTGGGTGATTTTAATGTCCATAATGTTGAATGGCTCACTCATTCAGCCAGGACTGATGATGCTGGTCTTGAATGTGAGCTATTTGCAAACTCATTTAATCTCACTCAACTAGTCAACCAACCCACCCGTGTACCAGATAATCCTAATCATAATTCCCACCTACTGGACTTATTTAAAAAAAACAATTCAGAAAATTATGATGTTACAGTGAGGTCCCTGCTTGGATCTTCTGATCACTGTCTGATACAGGCCACCTGTCTATCACCTACCACACCTTCCCACTCTGAACCTGTTTTGGTGACTAAATGGCATTACGATAGGGCAGACTGGGAGGGTCTTCAAGGTTTCTTTATTGATATTCCCTGGACCTCTTTCTTTTCTAATGATGCACACACCACCTTGAGCCACATACAATATTTTGTAAAAATTGGAATGCAAACTTTTATTCCTCATCAAAAGTACAGTAAAAGATCTAATTCACCTAAATGGTTTGACCATAATTGTGGTAGAGTAACTGAACAAAAAGCAATAGCCTACAATGCATACACAAGATAAAAAACACATGCAGCCTTTAATTACTTTAGAAACATCAGAAATCATGCCAAAACTGTATTAAACCTAACTAAATCAAACTTTCTCCACAAGCAGGCAAATAAACTTCTAAATAATCCAAATGATAACAAAATATTTTGGTCTACTCTTAACTCATTCAAATCCAACTTCACTACTGCTTCATCCATTCCACCATTAAAATCTCCAACTGGCAATCTTGTAAGTGACCCACGAGGTAAAGCTAACCTTCTTGCGGATATTTTCTCTACCAACTCAACCTTAGATGAAATAAATCAAGATGTTGCTGTACTTAATTTTAATTCGCCTGAAAATTCCCTCACTTAAGATCCACACCAGACATGTCAAAACTATTTGCAGAATCTCTCAGTAGATAAGGCTCCTGGTCCAGATGAAATTCCTCCAATAGTACTTAAGAATTGCTCCTTGGTGCTCGCTCCTGTATTGGCAAAAATGTTCTGTCTGTGTACTCATACCTCATGCTTTCCAGTACCCTGGAAAGAAGCAAACATACATCCAGTTTCTAAAAAAGGTGCCTCTTCAGATCCATCAAACTACAGACCAATAGCTATAACTTCCACTCTTGGTAATGTCTTTGAAATTATATTAAATAATCACATAATTAAGCATCTTGAGAATAATAAATTAATCAGTGATAGGCAATATGGTTTTAGACGATGTCGATCAACTGCAGACATTCTTTGCCTTCTTACGCATCAAATCAACCAAGCTACAGACCATCATGGTGAAACACATACAATAGCACTGGATATATCAAAGGCATTTGATAGAGTCTGGCATCATTCCTTATTGTCGAAGATGTCACACTACGGCCTTGCATCATTAGTTCCACTAATTTCTTCTTATCTTCATAACAGAAAAATATGTGTAATGGTAGATGGCCTTTATTCTCAATTTCACTCAATAAATGCTGGTGTTCCCCAGGGATCAGTTTTGGCCCCAACTCTGTTCCTCATTCATATCAATGATCTCATATCTACCACTCATAATCCAATGCATTCCTACGCAGATGACTCAACACTCCACAGTTCCTTCACATTTACCAATTCTTTCACCCAACCCGATCTTATAAATTCAAAAATAAACACTGCAATTTCTCTGAACCACGACCTTTCTAGAATTAATGAATGGGGACAAAAGAATCTAGTTTCCTTTAATGCACAGAAAACCAAGTACATTCAATTTTCTAACCGACAGAGTCTCACTGACTCCCATATAATATTATTTTTTAATGATGTAAATATTCCCACTTCCCCTAGTATTGACATTCTCGGTGTAACATTAACTACTAACTTGAGCTGGACACATTATGTTAGAAGCATTGCTAAGAATGCCTCTAAAAAACTGGGACTCCTGTACAGAGTTCGAGAATTCTTCACTGACGAGCAGTTGGCCGTAATATATAAAAGTCATGTGCGTTCTCAGATGGATTACTGTTCACCTCTGTGGGGTGGAAGTGGAGTGGTTGCATTGAGGCAGTTGGACAAAATTCAAAATAAAGCTATTAGATTAATCAATAACCCTGCAATCACACAGGACCTTCCTACATTATCCATACGAAGAAACGTTGCATCCCTTGCATTATTCTACAGATATTTTCACAGCAATTGTTCCGAGGAACTTGCTTCAATTGTGCCTCCTCTCCACATCTTTCCCCGTAGAACTAGGGCAGCTGAGAGCGCCCATGAATTTACACTTTCTCCTCCACAATGCAGAACTTCTGCTTATCAAAATTAATTTATCCCTAGAACTACTACTCTTTGGAATTCACTTCCCTCGAGTTGCTTTCCACAAACTTACAATCTACAAAAGTTTAAATCCAGTTGTTACAAACAATTTATGAATGGATGATGCCTTTAGGCACATGGACCTTTTTGTTTTATCTGTGGTTTTCCTTCCTCCGTTCATTGTCTCTTAAAAAAAAAAAAAAAAAAACGTCAAATAAACATCACTATCACCATTACCATCATCACCACCATCTCAACCACTTCATCCCCTTATCACCACCACAAACACACTATCACCACACTTAACTTAACCACAGCCCTCTCACCACCCAGAAACCACCATAACCACCACTGACAACCATATCCCGCCCAACCATAACAACCACAACCACCATCTCTACCATACACAGTTACACACCACAACCACTCTTTCTTAGCCACCAAAACCACCTACCAGACAACCACACGTCAAATACGCATCACCACTCCAACCATCACCACCAATCCTCTACCCAACCTTAGCCGTTTATGTCTGTCTCTTTTCCTGTACTACTTTTACTTCTAGTTGCTGGCGAGATCGCCCGTTTGGGTGGCACTAAAAGGAGGCTATGACCGGTGGGGGCATTGGCCTTGGGGTGCAAACCCGTGGGCTCATGATATCCTCCCCCGCTGCCCTCTCAGAGACAAAGGAGTACAAAGGAAATCAAGCAACAACAGTGCTAGTGACCCCTCTAGGCTGCTTGTCCTCCAAAACACTGAGGATCAAGTATCCAAACAGTGGTTTCTCATCTCACTCTGGTCCCTTCGGGGGCCCGAGCATCTGGAGTGGCTTCGGTCTACCGGACTGGGGACTGCTCGACCAGACAGTCTGGGGAACTTCAACAACAACAACATCCATCACCACCACAACAATCATCACAATCACCACTACCACACTCACCACTCCCAAACAACACCAACACCGACCACCACCACTAACCACAACAACCATCTCAAATTACTACTTAAAACAACAAAACATATCTACCACATAACCACAACCTCTACCAGACAACCACCTACAACCACAACACGACACCACCACACTCACCTTAAGCACCCACACGTCAAATAAGCATCCAAGACCAAAGCCAATATTTAGTTTATTGAGCAAAACGTCGTCGGCGGGGATTTTAGATGTGCAGTTCTCGAGAATTTTAACTGGGAATTATTAACAGGTAAGTTGGTAAATACAAAAGAGTCAGTAAGATCAGCCTACTTATAGGTCTATTTCGTCTTTCTTCTCTCCATCTACTCAATTAGCCTGTTTATCCTTCGATACGTTGACTCATCTGACCATCTACGTGTATATATCTATGTTTTATCTACCAGGTACCGGTACTCATTCACACACACCACTCTCTAAACTCGCTCTCGCTCTCTCTGTAACCTTTCTTCTAACATGTGTACATCCAAAGACTTGCTGGAAATGGATCTTCAAAGGTATGCATACGTAAAGTAAGTTCTCCACTCACATATTCAGTTTAAGCCCCCCCCCCCCCCAACACACACACACACACAACAATAAATAAATAAATAAATACATAAATAAATATATAAAAATATGAAAATAAAGACACACACACCGAAATGTTATTGAATGTTGTACTGTTCAATCATTCAAAAACCGACTTGATAAATCTTGCTCTTAATCCCCAATCAATTGTTTTTTACAAATTAATAGCCTCCCAATATGTATATATTTATTTTGTTCTACATTGATTAGTTAGGTTAGACACAAGCAGCCTCGTAGGGATCAATAGAACGGTTGTTGCTTGTTTTGTTTTGTACTTAAATATAAAGACGAAACTCATATAAACACGGCTACAGTAACAAGACTCACGGCCTAGTCTTCACACACACACACACACACACACACTTTAATCTAATTAATTCATTTCACTCCCAACACCAAATACCTCTCAATTAAATCAATGAAAGCATGTGATCCTCCCGGGATTCGAACCTGGGATACCACATAAAGATCTTAAACACTCAAACCATTACACCACCGAGACAGTAACAGCAGGATAGTAACAGCACTCACGGCTTCAGTGTGGATGGGATGAACAGCAAACAGCAGTGCAGCCACCAAGCTCGACAGCTCGGGTAGAAACATGCTGCACATTCTGAAACAAAGTAAACAATAATATTAGATACATCGTCAGAACTTTACATATAAATACTGCAACAATCATACTTGTAGTTTATCATCCATTATTATTTTCAACAAGATAAATATTAATTAATATCATCACTTCTTGACTTTTAAGGGGAGATTTTCGTTTGTTTGTTCATTGATATATTTGTTCATTATTACTTTTTTTTCCTCCCTAGGCCTCCACCAAGCTTTAAAAAAAAAAAAAAAAAAAATACAACTCCTTTTCGATTTTGTTTTTTTGTTTTTTTTTCGTAAGAAAATGCCCACCTCCGAAGGCCAGATCTTCCTCAATATAAGGCTCGCTATCAATCGTTAGGAAAACATCAACACCTAAGTGACATGAAAGGTCGAAATGGGGCGAGAGGTCTTAAAATCGCCAAACTAATGGAACAAATGTCTTAAAATCTGAAAACTAATATACTAAGCATGAGGGAGAAGGGGGTTAAGAAACAACATCCACTTAAACTTTATAGGTAACTGCAAATATGTTTTTCTCAATCTCAACATACCAATATCAAAATAAAACAATTACCAACAAATAATAGAATTTTACATAAACTTTTTAAATAGATTATATAAATTTTTGTTATGGAAATTAACCTTATCATCGAGTAGAATTAAATGTTTGGCATCCTTTCATGACATTATAATTATGAATACAGAAAAATGTTACGGCAATACTGCAACATTCAGATTTAATTGTTCTATGAAATATTCAGGTGGAGGTATTCGCTTTTTCTGGACACCCTTCTCCCTCATGTTTAACATATCTGTTTTGAGATTATAAGACGTTCGTTCCGTTAGTTTGGCGATTTTGAGACCTTTCGCCCCATTTCCTTGTCAACATTAAGACCTTTCATGCTAATCGTCCAATTGCTCTCATCTCTTGTATTTCTAAAGTTTTTGAAACTATTCTTGCTTCCAAATTTCTTGAGCATTTCTCTTCTCATAATATGCTCTCAGATCCCCAGTATGGCTTCCTTAAGGGTCGCTCTACTGGTGATCTTCTTTCTTATCTTACTAACTCTTGGTCATCCTCCTTTCGGGACTTCGGTGAGACTTTTTCGATTGCACTAGACATATCGAAAGCCTTCAATAAAGTCTGGCACAAATCTTTAATATCTAAACTACCCTCCTTCGGTTTCTATCCCTCCATCTGTGCCTTTGTCTCTAATTTCCTTTCCGGCCGTTCCATAGCTGCGGTTGTGGACGGCCATCGCTCACTTCCTCACCCTATAAACTCCGGTGTTCCTCAGGGCTCTGTCCTATCTCCTATTCTCTTTCTAATTTCTATAAATTATCTTCTCAACTGTACCTCAATTCCCATCCATTCATACGCAGACGACTCAACCTTACACTACTCCATTAGTTTTGCAGAACGCCCAAGCCAGCAATTCCTCAACGACAAACGGAACGAAGCCATTCTGATCTAACTACTCTCTCCGATTGGGGCAGAGAAAACTTTGTTACCTTTAATGCTTCCAAAACCCAATTTCTCCATCTATCTACCCGTCAGGAACTCCCAGCGGACTATCCCTTATTCTTCAACAATACAAAAATCAATCCTTCATCTTCTCTCAATATTCTTGGTGTCTCTTTTTCTTCTGCTCTCAGTTGGAAGGACCATATTACCAGTCTTGCTAAGGCAGCCTTCCAGAAGCTGGGTGTGCTCAACCGCCTTAGGGGGTTCTTTACCCCTGCACAGCTTCTTGCTCTGTACAGGGGCATAGTGCATCCTTGTATTGAGTATTGTTCACATGTGTGGGGAGGTTCCTCTCACACCGCTCTCCTAGACAAAGTTGAAAGGAAGGCCTTTCGTATCATTAACTCCCGTCCACTCACCAATTCTCTGCAATATATCTCTCTCTCTCCGCCGCAATGTTGCATCTCTCTCGCTACTATAATAATCAGTGTTCCTCAGAGCTTTCCCAGTGTATACCACCTCCTTTACGTTGGGCACGTGGTACCCGTCTTGCAACACATTCCCACTCCTACTCTGTGCAACTCTCCAACCCAAGAGTGAAACGTTACTCTCAAACTTTCTTCTATTCAACAGCTGAGCTCTGGAACTCTCTCCCAGAATCAGTCTTTCCCTCTTCTTATGACTTAAATTGCTTCAAACTCCGTGTGCCCAGTCATTTTGGCTCGAACGTCCCTTGATTTTGGCCCTGTCACTCTTTCAACTATGGGGGAGGCACTCGCTATAGGCAGTTCTGCCTTTTGCCTCCCTCACTCACATAGAAAAAAAAAATAAAAACAATTTATGTGTAGATTTTTTCCTGGCGAACGATAGCGAACCTAAAATTTTAAAAGAAAAATTTACAAATATATCTTCAATGGGGATCTAAGGGGTGTTTTTTTAAAGTTTGATGGGGGTCTAGCGAGGAAAGTAAAAAATAAAATTAACAAATATATATACGGTATAGACCAAAAAAACAAGCACTATCCCCTTATACATAACATCCAACAATGTATTTTGACATGTTCAATTCCACATGACTCACACACATACACACAATCCCCCCCCCCCCACACACACACACACACACACACACACACACACACACACACACACACACACACACATGTACAGTCGAGGGCCCTAAAGAGGGCCTTATTTATTAGATTTATCAAATTTATTTGTATTTATTATTTATTATATTTGAAAGAGGTACGCACTCATTTGAATTAATATCGAACCCAAAGGAGACCATGCTGTTATATTTTTCCACAGATGTTAACAATTTTATGAGCTTGCAAAAATTCAAATGGGTGTAACTTAATTAATGTTCGTGACTGTACATAAACTCAAAACATATCCAGACAGACACACACATACACAAACACTCTTTCACTCACTCTCTCTAACACACATATACGTACGAATCTCTCTCTCTCTCCAGGAATGCATGTGTAACTCCCAAAAGCAAGATAACCCTTTGATCAAACAAAGTTCTGCCTGCAATTCTTTTACAATTTGCCTCAAAGATTTTGCATATGTTTGTCCATCTTTCTTCTACATTTCAACCCTTCATATATATATAAGCGTCATATATACATTCCAAAACCTTTCAAGAGGGAATATACCATATATATACAATAAATATATATATATATATATATATATATATATATATATATATATATATATATATATATATATATATATAATATATACATATATATATATACAGTATATATTATTATTTTTTGTTATATATATATTTTTTTTTTTTATTATGCTAGGGTGTCACTGTATTATTGTGGGCTGAAGGGGAGATGTTTGTTTATTTTTTATACTTACTCAGTATTTTAGTTTCCTCCGTAGACATCCGGTGTTATGTATTAAGAAAAAAGACTGACAACTGCCACCCTAATTATATTTTATGATCAGCATAAACCCCTTCTATCCCGGCAACATCATTTTAACTATATTCTTGCTACTGTTAGACGTGTTTATTCAGTTTAAAAGGGGCCTCCACCAATTAACAGGCTTGGAACTATCTCACTTAACCGTTCTTACTTCCACAGATCCTTCTTAAACTGCACAAAATCGTCAAAATGTAGCTAGAATGAAATGTAAAAAGGGTTGCCGGTAGAGAAGGGGTTAATCCAATTATTGTCCATGAAAAGGCCAAAATAAAAACATATATATATATATATATAAATAAAGGAATGTTTGGAAGCTAAATAAACATTATCACAAAAAAATATTATAAACACGCGAAATTTGATGATTTTGTAAAACTCCGAAAACGCCTCTCTTTGTCAAAGAGTGAATAATACCTTAGACGCGATTATGAGGAATTATGAATCTCAAAAAATATGAAGCATGCTAAGAAAAATAAGCATAAATAATAAATAAATAAAAAATAAACAAATATTCAAGGAGTGAATAATGAGGAAATCTTTAAACGAAAACGGAGAGGAAAATTTGTAAAGTTAAAATATATATCGAGGAATATCACGTATACAAAGAGGTAAATAAGAGGGAAAATGAGGGAAATAAGAGGGAAACAGGTAAATAAGAGGGAAAATTAGGGAAATAAGAGGGAAAATTAGGGAAATAAGAGGGAAAATGGGGGAAATAAGAGGGAACATGAGGGAAATAGGGAAAATGAGGGGAATAAGAGGGAAACTTAGGGAAATAAGATGGAAAATGAGGGAATTGAGAGGGAAAATTAGGGAAATAAGAGGGAAAATTAGGGAAATAGGAGGGGAAAATGAGGGAAATAAGAGGGAACATTAGGAAAATAGAGAGAAAATGAGGGAAATAAGAAGGGAAATGAGGGGAAAATGAGGAAAATAAGAGAAATAAGAAGGAAAATGAGGGAAATAAGAGGGAAATTAGGGAAATATGAGGGTAAATGAGGGGAAAACACGACAAGATAGAAGATGTTTTGTATTGTGATGACATAGAAACACAAGAAAAGAATATTCGGAAATATAGGGAGAGGGAGAAATACATGGGATCATATCAGTGACGAGAGGAGTCCAAACAGGCTTGGATGATTTGGGCATATGGTGAGGATGGATGAACCAAGTTGGGTGAAAAGATGCATGTCCGCGAACGTGGAGGGAGCTGAATGAAGAGGCAGACTGAGAAAGACGTGGGATCAGATCATACGTTCTGTCCTTGAATAAATAAACTTGACAAGTGAGGTAGCTCTGAACAGGGCTGCCTGGAGCGCCACCATTAGGACGTGAGACTGGAACCGTGTTTCGCGCGTGGAGCACTGTCTTAAATTTGTTGTATGTATGTATGTATGTATGAATGTATACTTCTCTATATTCTTTTCAATCTCTCTCTCTCTCTCTCTCTCTCTCTCTCTCTCTCTCTCTCTCTCTCTCTCTCAACTACATTTCATCCTCATTATTATACACGAACAAAAGAATAAAGCCTCTCTTCCCCCCCCCCCCCCCTATTCTCTCTATTTCCCTACCCCCATTAACTCCTTTAGTACCGATGACGTCCTTTTAACTTTATGCTGGCTACTTTTAGACGATTTTATTCAGTTCACAAAGGGCCTCCACCAATTTACAGACTTCGAACTATC
>JBAKBP010033414.1:0-21901 GCA_037953745.1 Lithodes maja | reverse complement strand
CGATGAGAGTAAAGCTGTAGATATTATATACCTTGATTTTCAAAAGGCCTTTGACAAAGTTCCCCACAAACGTTTACTGCTAAAACTAAAAGCGCGTGGAATACAAGACGGTGTGTTGAAATGGATAGAAAATTGGCTCAGCGACAGAAAGCAAAGAGTAGTCATAAACGGTAAGGCATCTAAATGGACCAATGTAAGTAGCGGGGTACAAAGCAGTACAAAGGAGTACAAAGGAAATCAAGCAACAACAGGTCTAGTGACCCTTCTAGGCTGCTTGTCCTCCAAAACACTGAGGATCAAGTGTCCAAACAGTGGTTTAGAGTGGGTAAGGGAACATTGGAAAGGGAACTACTGCCCTGGAACTAATGTCCGTGGCAGGACTAGGAAGTTAGTAGGGGACATATGGGTTAGTAACTGAGGGGAGGATAAAATAAAGTTATTCATTTACAAACGCAGTCAGTCGCGGGTTTGATGCGAGATATTTGTCTAGGCGGAGTTTAAATGAATCAACGGTGCTGCAGTCTATAACGTCTCGGGGAAGCCCATTCCACAAGTTGACAACTCGATTGAAGAAGAAATTCTTAGATTTGTGTAAGTTAAATGATTTACCAATAATTTTGCAACCGTTTCCCCGCGTGTAATTTGATTGGTCGATAGTGAAGTACTTACTACAGTTCATATTGTCGATGCCTTTGATGATTTTGAACACTTGAATTAAGTCACCTCTTAATCTGCGCTGGGTTAAAGGAAATAGATTTAATTCTCTAAGACGCTCTCGTATGGTTTGTTCTTTAGGCTAGGTATAATTTTGGTAACTCTACGTTGAACTCGTTCTAGCTTGTTTATGTCTTTTTGGTAATAAGGGCACCAGCATTGAACGCAGTATTCCAGAAGAGGGCGGACCAAGGAATTGTAAAGGGTTAGGATAACGTCTTTGGATTTATGCCCAAATGACCTGCCTATAAAGACAATTATTTTGTTTGCCTTCTTAACAACTTCTGAACATTGTTGACTCGGTTTTAGGTTACTCGATATTGTTACTCCCAGATCGGTTTCTCTGTTTACATTCTTAAGCTGAGTGCCATTCATCGAATAGTTTGCTTTCTCATTTAGGTATCCGATATGTAGTACTTTACATTTATCCGCATTGAAACTCATTTGCCAAATTTGGGCCCAATGTGACAATTTATCTAGATTGTGTTGCATATCGTCAACTTGATCTTTTGAGAGTACGCTATTTGCAATTTTTGTATCGTCAGTAAATTTTGAGATTGTACAGGTGAGACCCTCATCTATGTCGTTGATGTAAATTAGAAAGAGAATTGGTCCCTTGGGTACCCCGGGGGATCGGTACTAGGACCAATTCTGTACACTCTCTGTCTCTCTCTTTCTTTATTTTACACACACATAAGTCGAGGATCACTATACAGTTTGTATAAATACATAAGATATTACTCACCTTTACCCAGACACACGAAGGGTCACTTATAGATGTGTAATGATATCAAAGCAAAGAACAATAACCTTTACTAACATCTAACCCTGGTATGGACAATACTTCCCTTTCCAATTATCCCTTACCCACTCTAAACCACTGTTGAACACTCTGAGCGGCAGTGATTTGAAGGGGAAGCAACGTCGGGTGATCGCTAGACTTGTTGTTGCTTCACTTCCTTTATAATCCTTTCACACACACACACACTTTCTCATGCTCTATAATAATCTTACCTGTACCCTTTTTTACTTTCTCTCTCTCTCTCTCTCTCTCTTTCTCTTTCTCTCTCTCTCTTGCACACACATACATACACAAACACTCTCTCTCTCTCTCTCTCTTTATCTCCATATCTTACTGTATATCCCTATCTCCCGCTGGCTCACACTCCTCCCTTATCTCACTCCCCATCTTGACCCTTCGTGGACCTGTGTATGGGCAGAAAAATACAGTCTCTCTTTCACCTACCATTATAATATATCCTTGTATGTATTGAGAGAGAGAGAGAGAGAGAGAGAGAGAGAGAGAGAGAGAGAGAGAGAGAGAGAGAGAGAGAGACCAGCATTAGACTAAAAATTACAATAAATGATGAACTATATGCTATTTCTCACAAATCCAAGAAAGGCAACGCAACGAAAAAGACAAGCAGAAACGGAAAACGAGGCGAAGGGAAAGAAGACTAAATATTCATGGATTCAGAAGTTTAATGAGGCGAAGGGAGGAGAAGGGAAGAAAGGGAGAAAAGCAGGAAATGCAAAAGAACAAAGATAAAGCCGGGAATAAGCGAAATGTAAGAAATTAACACGAACAGATAACTCTCTCTTTGGGTAATCTATGACGGTATGCCATTATTTTTCATCCGTTTTCTGAACAAAAGAGAATAGCATGTTATTATATGAAAATAAGTCTTTCAACTCCAACCTTCGCCCTATTCTCTCTCTCTCTCTCTCTCTCTCTCTCTCTCTCTCTCTCTCTCTCTCTCTCTCTCTCTCTCTCTCTTTCTATATATATATATATCTATCTATATATCTCTCCTTTCCTCCATCTATCTGTCACACATTCCCCTCCCAAGCAAGCCTTAAGGGACAGTGTTTTTTTTGTTGGTGTCTATTTATTTACATATTAATTTATTTTTTAGTTTCCTCCCTAGACATTCATCAAACTTCAAAATAAACATCCATTAGATCCCCCTTCTAGATTAATTTGTAATTTTTTCGGTAGAAAAATGTACCGGCCAAAGGCCGGTTCTTCCAAAAGTATAGGCTCACTATCGTTCGCCAGGAAAAAAAATCGACACCTAAATAGTACGAAAGGTCTTAATATTGACAAAGAAATAGGGCGAAATGTGTAAAAATCGACAAACTAATGAGCCGAACGTCTTATAATCTCAAAACAAATGGGGCTTAAGCTGAGGGAGAAAGGGTACCAGAAAAACGACCCACATTCCCCGTTAAAACCCCCAGCAGACACGCCACGTCTACAGCCACAGAAAACGAGCGTCAGGGTTGAAGGGTAGACCATTGTATCCCCGGGAACAATGTGACACAATCTACGGTAAACCACGCTTGTAAGCAGGGTTACCAAATCAAATTCGCTAGATAGTAAATAAGAACCGAAAATCGCTAGAATAATGCCATAGTCTCTAGTATAATACTCTAGATTGGCTTGAATCTCCAGAATATCGCTAGAATTCATGTCGCTAGATATAAAAATTGGCTCTAGATCGAAGTAAATACCTCTATATCTAGCGGAAAAGTAGCTAATTTGGCAACACTGCTTGTAAGGTGATGCATACATTTAGTGGGGGTAATGGTAAAGGTGTGTGCATACATCACCCACCAGAAATAAACGGATGGCAAGGTAGATCGATAGATTTAGAAATTGAAACAGATTACAGTATATGGGTAGATGGTTAACCCCTTCTTTACCGGTGATGTACTCTTCATGAATTTCTGGTAACTATTAGACGACTTTCTTGAGCTTAGGAGGAACGTCTACTCATTTAAGGGGAGATATCCACTTGAGGGATTTTTTTCCGGACCCCTTTCTCCCTCATGTTTAGCCCCATTGATTTTGATATTTTAAGACATTCGCACCATAATTAAGAACTTTCGCCCCATCTCTGTCAATTTTAAGACCTTTCATGCAATTTAGGTGTCGATGTTTTCCTGGCGAGCGACAGCGAGCCTGTAATTTAAGAGGAACCGGCCTTTGGCCGGGACATTTTTCTACCGAAAAATGTACACATTTGTCTTGAAAGGGGTCCTAGAGGGTGTAAATTTAAGCTTGATGGAGGTCTAGGGAATTAACTAAAAACCTCCCCTTAAAGGCTACAAACTATCTCAATTAATCCTTTTTGCTACCATGTTTCCTTTCAAAGCTTCATATAATCGTCTAAATATAGCTGACATCAAATACAAAAGACGTCACCGGTACAGAAGGGGTTAAGGAGGGATGAGCGTATGTATTTTCTCCTTTATCTATCTTTTTATTCACTTTATTAGTTTCCTCCCTAAACCTCCATCAAGTTTACCCCTTCCACCACCCCAAGTCCCTCCTTTAAGATAGATTTGTACATTTGTCGATAGAATAATACCCCCCAAAACAGGCTCGCTATCGCTCGCCAGGAAAACATTGACACCACAATTAGATGAAAAGTCTTAATATTGACACAAAATGGAGCGAAAGGTCTTAAAATCGTCAAACTAATGGGCCGAACGTCTTACAATAGTAAAGCTAATGGGGCTAAACATGAGGAAGGAGGGGGTCCAGAAACAACAACCTATCTCCCCTTAAGGGGGGTGACCTGCTTTTTGTTATTTCTGTCCTTTTCTCTCTTTCTCTGGCTTGTATCCATTCGGCCCCATTCAGCCAATTATTTTAAGACGTTTATCCCCATCTAGGTGTCGATTTCTTCCTGGCGAGCGATAGCGAGCCAGCATTATATGAAGAAATTCGGCTTCGCCGGAGAAATTTTTCTATCGAAAAATGTACAAATTTAGCCTGCTGTCAAACAAAAATTAAAAATATGCTGGCTCGCTACCGCTCACCAGTAAAAAATTGACACCTGGATGGGGATAAACGTCTTAAAAGAGTAGGCTGAATGGGGCCAAATGGATACAAGCCAGAGAAAGATAGAAAAGGACAGAACAAAAACAGGTCACCCCCCTTAAGGGAAAGAAGTGTTGTCTATAATAGCCTTGAGATAGATGGAAGATAGATAAATGGATTGACAGATAGAGCTATAAAGTGTATTCAAGCTAATCTGACAGAAATTGGTAACGCTTCATGTATGTACATTTGTATAGCCAATGTTAATCATTAAGGGGAGATGGGACGTTTTTCTGGTCCCCCATCTCCCTCATGTTTAACCCCATTAGTTTTTTCAGATTATAAGACGTTCGGTGCATTAGTCTGACGATTTTAACACTTTTCACCTCATTTCGTTGTCAATTTTAAGACCTTTCGTGCCATTTAGGTGTCGATTTTATCCCGGCGAGCGATAACGAGCTTGTAATTTTAAGAGGAACCGGCCTTCAGCCGGGACATTTTTGTACCGAAAAATTAAAAAATTATCTTGAAGGGAGATCTAGGGGGTGTATTTAAAGTGTAATGGAGATCTAGGGAGTAAACTAAATAAAATAATAAAAACGGTTAAAAAAAATAAGAAATAAAGAAGCCCATCCCCTCTTAATTATATATACTGTATATATCCTACATAGTATAATGTATTATACTGTATAATGGTGTTCATTATTATATTATATACTGCAATAAAAGACAGTTTTAGGGGTAACATGTTCTGCCAGGTTAGCTTGAATATATGTGGTACTCCAAGGATTCGAACCTAGGATACTCACACCGAAATTCTGCGCACTAACCATTACGCTATCAAGACAGTTAAAGGTGTATGCACAAGTCTACCATATATTATCCAATCTCGTATACTGGATATTGATCTAAGCATGTACACATACCCAACTGCACTATGATAGCCTAATGGTTACACGAATGGTATATAAGGATTGATAATACTCGTAGATAGTGACAAAAGGAAGAGAACACAACTATAGACGTGATATACAATATTTAGTGTAAAGAGAGATTATGAAAGATAGATCCGTTGACATGAGAGAGAGAGAGAGAGAGAGAGAGAGAGAGAGAGAGAGAGAGAGAGAGAGAGAGAGAGAGAGAGAGAGAGAGAAAGAGAAAGAGAAGAGGGGGCGGGGGGGATCGAAAGCAGGGAACAGTTAGCTATTTCTCCTCCCCGATATGCAGTATAATATGGTAGGTCAAATTTTCCCCTTGGTTACCCTGGGAACGGAAGAGACAGGAAGAAGAGAGAGAGAGAGTGAGAGTGAGATAGTGAGTGTGTGTGAGTGACTGAGTAAGAGAGAGATTTACATGGATACACATTACACAGACTGGACAGACATTGCGGCCCCTACTAGACAGTCCGGACTTAATGCCAACAAAGTTTGCTACTGAGTGGAAGGTAAGGATAGCAATGTGCAGTAGAGAGAGAGAGAGAGAGTAAAAGAGAGTGTGTGAGTGTGAGAGCCGAGAGAGAGAGAGAGTGAGACAAAATGAGACTGATTGAGAGTGAATGTGTGAGTGTGAGAGCCGAGAGAAAGATAGAGTGTGTGAGAAAGAGAGAGTGTGTATGTGTGTGTGAGAAAGAGAGAGATAGAGAAAGAGGGAGAGGGGGTATGGGAGGGATAGCATAACTAAACAGATAATAAGAGGACTCGCGACATACCTATACCTTGTTTACTGGGAGTGGACCTAAAGGGTATACGAGAGGGCGTTAAGGGGAGATGGGGCGTTTGTCTAGAACTCTAGATCATCTTCTCCCTCATGTTTATCACCATTATTTTTCAGATTTTAAGATGTTTGCCCCATTAGTTTTCGATCTTAGGACCTTTCACCCCATTTCTTTGTCAATAATAAGACTTCGTGCTATTTAGGTGTCGATTTTATTCCTGGCGAACGATAGTGAGCCTTAAATTTTGGAAGACCCGGCCTTCGGCCAGGAGATTTTTCTACCGAAAAATGTACAAATAAATCTATAAGGGGGATCTAATGGACGTGTTTAAAAGTTTGGTGGAGGTCTAGGGAGGAAACTAAAACAAAATAAATAAATGAAAACATCAGCCAAAAAAAATTAACCATCGCCTCTTAAAGGGTATATGAAGGGCCTGCGAGGGTATGATGGGCGTGGAAAGATACAAAAGGGGCGTGATAGGGTATGATGGGCGTGGAAGGGTACCCCATGGTGTAAAAGGAGCATGAAATAGGCACACACCCTCTGCTTGTCAGGCAGTAGAAAAGGGAAAGCGATGGTCAAACGCCCTCTTCTGCTTGGGGTTCCTAAAGGCAGTATCACACGAGCGCTTTTTCCGTCAATATTTACGAGCAATTGTAGTCTGGCAGCTTAAAACCTCAGTTATATCAGAATTCAGCCACTTTATACAATCTACCTTCGGTCTAGTTTCCGATCCAATGCAAAAGAGCCCGAAAATATAACGAGAACAAACTTGCCCATAGAAAATTGTCGGAAAAACCGCTGGTGTGACATTGGCTTATGACGGTGTAAACAAGGAGAACCACCTCGTTTACGTGTTAGGCTAAACTAAAAGGAGAACCACCTCGTTTACGTGTTAGGCTAAACTAAAAGGAAATACATATAATTATAGGCCTACACTTACTGTATTTATTCCATTTATATATAAGTTTTACTTAATTATTTGTCTTGTCTGACTAAACAAAATATAACGTAAACAACAAACAGCCACTTTTGCTTGATGTCCCTTAGCAAAAAAAAAAAATAAAATAAATACAAAATAAAATAAAAGAATTACTATATCATTGAGTGGAAGCTACCTATACTGCTGTTTGCGGATGCTACAGTTCTGATGAGTGATAATGAATGGGAGTTGCAGGGTCTGGTAAATGAGTTTGGAACAGTGTACGGAAAACGGAATTTGGAGGTAAATGCGGGGAAGAGCAAGGTTATGGTCGTCGAAAGGGGTGAAGTCACAGAGTGTGAGGTGAAGCTGAACGGTCAGGCTATGGAGATCGTCAACTCTTTTAAGTATCTGGGCAGTGTGTTGAGTAAAGATGGGACTATGGATGAAAAAGTGCGGGAGAGGGTACAACAGGGGAAGAGAGTTGTAGGAACGCTAAAAGCAGTAACAAGAAATAGGGTGGTCAGTATGGAAGTGAAGAAGTCCTTGCATGACAGTGTGGTAATCCCGACACTGACTTACGGAAGCGAAGCATGGACGTTGGTTGAGAGACTCAGACCAAGAGTGAGAGCAGTGGAAATTAATTACTTAAGGAGTGCGTGCGGAGTTACATGGAGGGATAGACAGACTAATGCGGAAGTATGGTTCGGCCATATGGAACGTATGGAAAGCGAGAGAATGACTAAGAAGGTGTACGAGAGCGAGGTGGAGGGACAGAGAGGGAGAGTAGACCGAATGAGAGGTGGAAGGATGGAGTGAGGAAGCAACCTCATGGAGTGAGGTGCTGGTTGGGGGGAGGGGCGTCGACTGACTGGGGACAGGTGCATGGGGGCGGTTCGTTCGTGGCCACCCCTTCGGGGATCACGGCGTCAGGCAATAGATAGATAGATAGACTATATCATTAAACTTTTTGTTTGTCTCTCCCTGAGCGGGAGGGCGTGAAAGCCTGACCGGGTGTTATGAAGGGCTGGTTATGAGTCATTAGTCGGCTGGACGCTACATAACAACAACAACAACAACTTTTTAGGACAAAGCAAAACGCCGTTTCTGCTTGACACCAAAGAAATATAGGGAGACACAAGCACACCATATACGTGTTAGCCTTTATCAAAGGAAACTCACACATGTAACATACACACACACACACACACACACACACACACAAGCCCGTAGCCTAGTAGGTAGAGCTCTCGTCTCACACACGAGGGGTCGGGGGTTCAATCCCCGGCCGGGCGGAGACAAATTGGGCTTGTCTCCTTTCATGTGTTAGCCTCAGTTCACCTAGCTGTAAATAGGTACCTGGAATAAGTGGACGACGTTGTGACGTCCCATCTGGGGTTGGCAAAAATGGTACAAGGCGAGATGGGTATCATATGGTTCACCTAAGCTGATGGCTACCTAAGCCTTCGGGCGAGACGGTACCGTCTATAGTGAGAATGGTACCATACAGATCCACCCTAAGCCTTCGTTTCCGATGTCGCCAATTGGCTAAAAATACAGACTACACACACATCCACAGCCATTCCAACGATACATATAACACCTACACATATAGGAGGCGGGAAATAACGAGCATGCTCACTCCCGCAATACAACTAGAGTAAGTACAACTAGAGTAAGTACACACCTTTTCCTTGTAAGTTGAAGGCAGAAGAGAAAGGAATGGTCACACTCACTTTACCTAATAACCGTAGGAAATGTGAGAGAAAGCGGGAAAATAGACCATCTTCTTTTTCTTGTTAAGACGTATGAAAGGGTAAACATAATGCGTTGTGTACAATGTTCATGTTGGGTTGAATATACAAATCATCTTTTTAAAAGGGGAGATTTTGTTTTAAATAAATTAATTCTAGTAAACACGAAACGATCGATTATATTCAGCTTAAGAAGAATGGCCTTTCATAATCAAAGGGGAATTAACAACCTTTCGATTCTTACAAAACCTTCCAACGTTGAATAAAATCGTCTATTAAAATTATCACAGGTAACGCCTTCTTATTTACTCTAAATTCATGACACTAAATTCATGCCAAAAAATATGTATGTGATTTTAAAGGAGTCGATATAGTATCATTGTCGACTCAACGAGGTGCCTTTATGTAAGAGTAGTACTCTATAATGGCTCAGCCATTATCACTCATCAAATTTAAGCATATGTATTTTTTTTACTTGGCAAAATGGCAAAATCTATTTAAATTTAAATTTCGACTTTAATGAACTCTGAGAAAGCTTCCTCTCGTAGTCTTATAGAAGCGGAGGAGATATTTGTGTGTTTCCGGGACGTTGTTGTTGTTGTTGTTGTTGTTGTTGTTATTGTGAGATGCCCAAACATTCTTCAGCTCTTTGTTTGGACTTTCTCGTACATTTTCTTGAAGATTTCACGTTTTTTGATACAATATATATCTATTTTCATTCATTATTTGTTTTTATCTTTGTGTATATTTATTCATGTATGTATTGTCTTGTTTGTTTCAAGCCTGAATTATTCGTCTTAACATCTTCGTTTACCTATTTTTAATTGATTTATGCTTTCTTCTGATAGTTTTTGATCTTCAATGTTTACTTTAATAATGCGTATATCGTTAACATATATCATTGAAAGGAAACTAAAAAGAATCGAAATACTATTTATCAACCCTATTAGGTTCGAGGAAGGTCTTTTTTGGCCTCCCTTGTTTCGCTCCATTAGTTTGGAGACGCTTAATTTACCCCCATTAGTTTGGTAATAATTAAGACGCTTCAACCCATTCAGTTGTCGATTTTTTTTTCTGGGTAATCCTGTAACTTTATATGAAAAAGATCTTCGGGTACGAAATTTTTCTATCGAAAATGTACACATTTACCATGAAGGGGGACTGCGTTGGCATATATTTACCATGAAGGGGGACTGCGTTGGCATATATTTACCATGAAGGGGGACTGCGTTGGCATATATTTACCATGAAGGGGGACTGCGTTGGCATATATTTACCATGAAGGGGGACTGCGGTGGCATATATTTACCATGAAGGGGGACTGCGTTGGCATATATTTACCATGAAGGGGGACTGCGTTGGCATATATTTACCATGAAGGGGGACTGCGGTGGCATATATTTACCATGAAGGGGGACTGCGTTGGCATATATTTACCATGAAGGGGGACTGCGGTGGCATATATTTACCATGAAGGGGGACTGCGTTGGCATATATTTACCATGAAGGGGGACTGCGGTGGCATATATTTACCATGAAGGGGGACTGCGGTGGCATATATTTACCATGAAGGGGGACTGCGTTGGCATATATTTACCATGAAGGGGGACTGCGTTGGCATATACAGTATTTACCATGAAGGGGGACTGCGTTGGCATATATTTACCATGAAGGGGGACTGCGTTGGCATATATTTACCATGAAGGGGGACTGCGTTGGCATATATTTACCATGAAGGGGGACTGCGTTGGCATATATTTACCATGAAGGGGGACTGCATTGGCATATATTTACCATGAAGGGGGACTGCGTTGGCATATATTTACCATGAAGGGGGACTGCGTTGGCATATATTTACCATGAAGGGGGACTGCGTTGGCATATATTTACCATGAAGGGGGACTGCGTTGGCATATATTTACCATGAAGTGGGACTGCGTTGGCATATATTTACCATGAAGGGGGACTGCGTTGGCATATATTTACCATGAAGGGGGACTGCGTTGGCATATATTTACCATGAAGGGGGACTGCGTTGGCATATATTTACCATGAAGGGGGACTGCGTTGGCATATATTTACCATGAAGGGGGACTGCGTTGGCATATATTTACCATGAAGGGGGACTGCGTTGGCATATATTTACCATGAAGGGGGACTGCGTTGGCATATATTTACCATGAAGGGGGACTACGTTGGCATATATTTACCATGAAGGGGGACTGCGTTGGCATATATTTACCATGAAGGGGGACTGCGTTGGCATATATTTACCATGAAGGGGGACTGCGTTGGCATATATTTACCATGAAGGGGGACTGCGTTGGCATATATTTACCATGAAGGGGGACTGCATTGGCATATATTTACCATGAAGGGGGACTGCGTTGGCATATATTTACCATGAAGGGGGACTGCGTTGGCATATATTTACCATGAAGGGGGACTGCGTTGGCATATATTTACCATGAAGGGGGACTGCGTTGGCATATATTTACCATGAAGGGGGACTGCGTTGGCATATATTTACCATGAAGGGGGACTGCGTTGGCATATATTTACCATGAAAGGGGACTGAGTTGGCATATATTTACCATGAAGGGGGACTGCGTTGGCATATATTTACCATGAAGGGGGACTGCGTTGGCATATATTTACCATGAAGGGGGACTGCATTGGCATATATTTACCATGAAGGGGGACTGCGTTGGCATATATTTACCATGAAGGGGGACTGCGTTGGCATATATTTACCATGAAGGGGGACTGCGGTGGCATATATTTACCATGAAGGGGGACTGCGTTGGCATATATTTACCATGAAGGGGGACTGCGTTGGCATATATTTACCATGAAGGGGGACTGCGTTGGCATATATTTACCATGAAGGGGGACTGCGTTGGCATATATTTACCATGAAGGGGGACTGCGTTGGCATATATTTACCATGAAGGGGGACTGCGTTGGCATATATTTACCATGAAGGGGGACTGCATTGGCATATATTTTAGAGCTTGAAGGTAGTCTGGAAAGGCGTTTTTGTTAGCCTAAGGGACAACAGAAAATACATTGCTCGAAAATGGCAAACGCATAATAACCCACAATACGGCGGACCAGATAGTGTTAAACTCATACTTGCATCTCCTTGTAATGAACTCTCTCTCTCTCTCTCTCTCTCTCTCATTAAGGCCAGTGGTACAAGGCAGGCCGTCGTGTCAAGGCAGAGGAATACAGCCTATTACGGTACATTATGAGAGAGAGAGAGAGAGAGAGAGGGTGGGTGGGTGGGGGGGGGGGGGGGCGATATCAAGGGGTTCTTTTTATTTTGACTTAATCTTTAGCTCTTTCTCTTACACTCGAAGGGTTATAATATTATCTCATCGCGCTATTCCTCTGAAATATACTCAACTCACACACACACTCACACACCACATACACACACAATATATATATATATATATATACTGCATATATACAGTATATATGTTCTGATCAAAGTACTATTTCCAATTGGGGCAGAGAAAACCTTGTTGCCTTTAATGCTTCCAGAACCCAATTTCTTCATCTTACTACCCGTCCGGAACTCCCAGAGGACTATCCCTTACACTTCAACAATACAACAATCAATCCTTCATCTTCTCTTAATATTCTCGGTGTCTCCTTTTCTTCTGCTCTCACTTGGAAGGGCTATATTACCAGTCTTGCTAAAGTAGCCTTCCAGAAGCTGGGTGCATTCAACCGTCTCAAGGGGTTCTTTACCCCTGCACAGCTTCTGACTCTGTACAGGGGCACAGTGCGTCATTGTATTGAGTATTGTTCACATGTGTGGGGAAGATCCTCTCACAACGCACTCCTAGACAAAGTAACTCCTGTCCACTCACCAACTCTATGCAATCTCTCTCTCTCTTCGCCAAAATGTTAAGAACATAAGAACATAAGAAAATGGGAGTCTGCAGAAAGCGGATTGGCCCATACAAGGCAGATCCTTATCACACCCAACCTTAAATATAAGGCCTAATAATAAGCCCAGCTCACTAACACCATTAGGACTGACCTCATCAAAACCGTCAGAGGTCAGAAAACGGGGTCTGCAAAGCGTCGATTGACCCACACCTGACAGATCCCCCTCACACCCAACCCATCTCGTCCATATGCCTATCTAATTTTATCTTAAAGCTCCCTATCGTTCTTGATCCCACTATAGCACTTGAAAGCCTATTACACCTATCTACAACTCTGTTACCAAACCAATATTTGCTTATATCCTTTCTGAAACGTAATGTATCTAATATGAAACCATTTGTTCGAGTTCTTTTGCTATCACTGAGCTTTAGTACCTAACATATCCCCTCTAACTCTGCGTCTCTCTAACGAATGTAAGCCTAATTTCTTCAACCTTTCTTCATAAGGAAGATTTCTAATATTATGGATAATTTCTGTCATTCTACGTTGTACTCTCTCCAATGAATCTATGTCCATTCTGTAATAAAGACACCAAAATTGAACAGCATAATCCATATGGGGGCTCACTAATGACAAGTAAAGTTTTAAGATAACATCAGCAGTTTTGCTACTCACACTTCTTGAGATGAATCCGAGACTCCTGTTAGCCTTGTTACTAACGCTTATACACTGTTTTCTAGGCTTCAAATCGTTGCTAACAAACACACCCAAATCTTTCTCACAGTCTGAGTTTTCTAATTCCATATTAGCTAGTTTATATTTAACATTTGTATGCATCTTCCCTATCTTTAATACCTTGCATTTGTCAATGTTTAACTTTATCTGCCAATTTACTGACCATTCGTGTAAGGTATCTAGATCCCTTTGGAAGCACTTTATATATTTATCTGAATCAATTTTTCTCCCCATTTTGGTGTCGTCTGCAAATTTACTTATCCTACTAGTTTTACCGAAATCAAGGTCATTTATGTATTTAACAAACAACAGAGGACCTACTACAGATCCCTGGAGGACACCACTTTTGAATGCTCCCCATTCTGACTTGGTACCATTTGCATCTCTCTCGCTATTCTATCGCTACTACAATAATCAATGTTCCTCAGAGCTTTCCCAGAGTATACCCCCTCCTCTACGTAGGGTACATAGTACCCGTCTTGCAACACAATCCCACCCCTACTCTGTACAACTCTCCAACCCAAGAGTGAATAATTAATCTCAGTCTTTCTTCTATTCAACTGCTGAGCTCTGGAACTCACTCCCAGAACCAATCTTTTCCTCTTCCTATGACTTAAATTGCTTCAAATTTTTGCATGTTGTCTCCCTCACTCACATATATAAAAACTAAATAAATAAATATATATATATATATATATATATATACTGTATATATATATATATATATATTATATATATATATATATATATATATATATATATATATATATATATAGAGAGAGAGAGAGAGAGAGAGAGAGAGAGTAAATGTTATAATGATCATCTTTTTATAGTAAAGATTAGGACTTTTTCAGTATTTCTAATAGGCCTATATGTTTTTCAGTATTTGGACAGACCTTTCATACATCTCACATTCATTATTCTGTTTGTTTATATTTTTTCCTTTCTCTTTTTTCTCTTGTATTAATGCCATATTCCCTAGGGACCTAATTAACTACATTTACATTTATAACACAGTCCCCCCCCCCCCCCGCCTACCCTTGTCACTGCCCTATTCTCTCTCTCTCTCTCTCTCTCTCTCTCTCTCTCTCTCTCTCTCTCTCTCTCTCTCTCTCTCTCTCTCTCTCTCTCTCTCTCCTGAGCTATCATTTATTTTGGTTTCCTTCATTTGAGGTTTTACTGTCTACTTAAATACAGTCCTGACCACGTCGTTTGGAGCGTAAGTGGACAGTATCTATCTAAACCTAGCGGAATATATCTCTCTAACTACAACTTATATTCCTTCAATGTTCACCTGTACACAGTAATGGGTCTTAATAATCACAAAATCATTGTTTTCAATGTTTGAGTATACACTATATATATATACAGTATATATAGTATACACTATATATATATACAGTATATATAGTATACACTATATATATATACAGTATATATAGTATACACTATATATATATACAGTATATATAGTATACACTATATATATATACAGTATATATAGTATACACTATATATATATACAGTATATATAGTATAGTGTGTGTTTGTCGTTGTGGTAACTGTCCCATGCACCATTATCTCCTTCCCCTCCAAACTCCACTCTCAGGGGTATTAATCTTATGCACCTCGCTATTCTCATCCCTTCCTTCCTTCCTGCATACGTTACCTCATCTCTCTTTCTTCCTTCCTTCGTTATATCCTCTCTCTTTCTTCCTTCCCTCCTCTCTCTTTCTTCCTTCCTTCATTACCTCCTCTCTCTTTCTTCCTTCCTTCATTACCTCTTCTCTCTTTCTTCCTTCCTTCATTACCTCCTCTCTCTTTCTTCCTTCCTTCGTTACCTCCTCTCTCTTTCTTCCTTCCTTCGTTACCTCCTCTCTCTGTCTTCCTTCCTTCGTTACTTCCTCTCTCTTTTTTCCTTCCTTCGTTACTTTCTCTCTCTTTAATCCTTCCTTCGATACCTCCTTTCTCTTTCTTCCTTTCTTCGTTACTTCCTCTCTTTCTTCCTTCCTTCGTTACTTCCTCTCTCTTTCTTCCTTCCTTCGTTACTTCCTTTCTATTTCTTCCTTCCTTCGTTACCTCCTTTCTCTTGCTTCCAACCTTCGTTACTTCCTCTCTCTTTCTTCCTTCCTTCGTTACTTCCTCTCTCTTTCTTCCTTCCTTCCTTACTTCCTCTCTCTTTCTTCCTTCCTTCGTTACGTCCTCTCTCTTTAATCCTTCCTTCGTTACTTCCTCTCTCTTTCTTCCTTCCTTCGTTACTTTCTCTCTTTTTCTTCCTTCCTTCGTTACGTCCTCTCTCTTTAATCCTTCCTTCGTTACTTCCTCTCTCTTTCTTCCTTCCTTCATTACTTCCTCTCTCTTTAATCCTTCCTTCGTTACCTCCTCTCTTTCTTCCTTCCTTCGTTACTTCCTCTCTCTTTAATCCTTCCCTCGTTACCTCCTCTCTCTTTCTTCCTTCCTTCGTTACTTCCTCTCTCTGTCTTCCTTCCTTCGTTACTTCCTCTCTCTTTCTTCCATCCTTCGTTACCTCCTCTCTCTTTCTGCCTTCCTTCGTTACCTCCTCTCTCTGTTTTCCTTCCTTCGTTACTTCCTCTCTCTTTCTTCCTTCCCTCGTTACTTCCTCTCTCTTTCTTCCTTCCTTCCTTACTTCCTCTCTCTTTCTTCCTTCCTTCGTTACTGCCTTTCTATTTCTTCCTTCCTTCGTTACACCTCTCTCTTTCTTCCTTTCTTCGTTACTTGCTCTCTCTTTCTTCCTTCCTTCGTTACTTCCTCTCTCTTTCTTCCTTCCTTCGTTACCTCCTCTCTCTGTTTTCCTTCCTTCGTTACTTCCTCTCTCTTTCTTCCTTCCCTCGTTACTTCCTCTCTCTTTCTTCCTTCCTTCGTTACTTCCTCTCTCTTTCTTCCTTCCTTCGTTACTGCCTTTCTATTTCTTCCTTCCTTCGTTACACCTCTCTCTTTCTTCCTTTCTTCGTTACTTGCTCTCTCTTTCTTCCTTCCTTCGTTACTTCCTCTCTCTTTCTTCCTTCCTTCATTACTTCCTCTCTCTTTAATCCTTCTTTCGTTACTTCCTCTCTCTTTCTTCCTTCCTTCGTTACTTCCTTTCTATTTCTTCCTTCCTTCGTTACCTCCTCTCTCTTTCTTCCTTCCTTCGTTACTGCCTCTCTCTTTCTTCCTTCCTTCGTTACGTCCTCTCTCTTTAATCCTTCCTTCGTTACTTCCTCTCTCTGTCTTCCTTCCTTCGTTACTTCCTCTCTCTTTCTTCCTTCCTTCGTTACGTCCTCTCTCTTTAATCCTTCCTTCGTTACTTCCTCTCTCTTTCTTCCTTCCTTCATTACTTCCTCTCTCTTTAATCCTTCCTTCGTTACCTCCTCTCTTTCTTCCTTCCTTCGTTACTTCCTCTCTCTTTAATCCTTCCCTCGTTACCTCCTCTCTCTTTCTTCCTTCCTTCGTTACTTCCTCTCTCTCTCTTCCTTCCTTAATTACCTCCTCTCTCTTTCTTCCGTCATTAGTTACCTCCTCTTTACTATATTCTTCCTTCTTCTTTCTTTCAACCACCCCCCCCTCTCTCTGTCTCTTTCTCTCTCTCTCTCTCTCTCTCTCTCTCTCTCTCTCTCTCTCTCTCTCTCTCTCTCTCTCTCTCTCTCTCTCTCTTTCTTCTCCGACTAGACTAGTATGATACCTACCTAAGGTAAGTTTGGCAATCCAATGGTCCCGGGTTCGAATCCCGTTGTATCAATGGGAAGATATTATTGGGATGGATTTTGTGCTGTACCTAGTATCAGTGCATTACCACAAAGCCCACCGAAACACCAAAAAAATACCCTCGTTGTTCCCTGATTAAATAGCACTGTATGACTATTCCCATATTCAAAATAGGCTACAGGGGGACAGTGCCTAGCGAGTTCATTGCTCAATAGGTGGCGTTCTGAGAGTGAGGGTCCGAGTCTAGGAAGTGAGACAATGAAGCATTGGACCGAGGCAACTTCAGAGAAGGGGCTGCTACGAGCTGAGCTGTGAGCGCATCTTGCGAAGGCAAGATGGTGGGGGCTGGTTGCAGCTCAAAACACTTCACCTTTCTCACTCCCAAGACTGGAACGAGACCTCACTGGCTTCACTGTTGAATGTACAGGCTCTCAGCCTATGCCCGAGAGGGAGTGGTTGGAATGTAGAAAACAAAAAATATATGTAGAGCACGTAGAGCACGGAGGAAAAGGAAGGATCGTAAAGTATGCTGAGGGAGGGGAGATACAAGAGGGGATGCAAGTTGAGGGGTTTGGTATAAGGAGGAGGGGGGAGGGGGAGGAGTTAGTGAGGAGGGGGTAAGGGGGGACGTGTGACGGGAGGGGTAAGCAGGAACACGTGGGGGAGAGGGGGAACGTGTTATGGGGAGACTTGTGAGGGGATGGTGAAGAATTAAAGTGTAGGGGGAGGGGTAGGGAGATAAAGGAAGGAGGCAGAACGTAGGACACAGGAATCATATAGACATTCAACCGTGTTGGTACCGATGGCGTATGTTTGTCTATATTTCAGCTGCATTTAGACGATTTAATGAAGCTTTTAAAGTAATTGTAGTAGCTAAAAGGGTTAATGGAGAGAGTATGTGGCTTATTAATTGGTAGTCGTTGGATAATATAATTGCAAAGATATCTCCAATACTGAATGGGATAAATAATATATATATATATATATATATATATATATATATGTAGTAAAACTCGCTAGGAAAATTGAAACAATGGAACACCAAGCTTTCGGTGAGAGTTAAACAACACAAACAATCAGTAAGGTCAGCTCAAGAATCTAATGGCATTTTTAAACATAAACAAAGACAAAACCATCATGCAAATTGGGATGAGGCTAAGATGATCTACTGGTCAAGCTGCTATTATGAAAGACTATTTGCCGAGTCCGCCTTGATCAGAGATTGTATAAACACTATGAATCTAAATGATGGCCTTTACAAAATAGATAACATCCTGCTAAATCTCCTCAATGAAAATGATAAAATAAAAAGAGCTAGAAATAGATGTCCAGACCGTCAGATTATAGATTGAAACAGCTTGTAGTTTGAGACCTGACCATTTATGTGAGGTCTATCCTCTTAGTATTAGATTGTACCTTATTAATACTATACACATGAGGTATGATCACTATGTATTTTCTTTGTGTTTGGTTTGGTTTTATAATAATTATTGTATATATGTATGTTAATGTATGTATACAGTACATGTGTGTGTGTGTAAGTAGGTGTGTGTATGTATATGTGTGTTTATGTATAATTTATATACTGTGTAGCTGTGAGGGGGATTAGCCAGGTGTGGGTTCTTCGTCCTTATAAGTAGGGTTGGATATGGGTAGGATCTGCCTTGTGTGACCTTTCGGCTTTCTGCAGACTCCCATATTTGTTGTTTCTTTTTCTATTTTTCTTATATATGTAATTTTTATGTGTATGTATGTAATGTATGTGTGTATACAGTATGCATGTATATGTGTATGTATATGTAATTATATGTATTTCTACAGGTATAGGTTGTCTTCATATTTACATAAGTTACGATAACAGTTTGAAAGGGATCTGCAAGTTCATTGAGGTGTATCAAATTGTATATATGATTAGATTGTATTGTTAGGCACATTTTAATGTATATATGTACATATATGTTGTATATAAATTAAGCATGTTCCTAAAAATATGGCAACAGGCAGTAGGCTGGCAACACTTTTTGTATTTATATGCTAGTTAGCAACTCACAGATGATTTAGGACGGGTATTTAAGCCTCACTCTCCCCCTGTTTTCTTGTATTACCCTGAAGATGTCTTGAGAGAATAGACGAAAGCTTGGTGTTCCATTGTTTCAATTTTCCTAGCGAGTTTTACTACATAATTTGATCACACGTATTTGTGATTTTACCTCCATATATATATATATATATATATATATATATATCTATCTATATATATATATATATATATATATATATGCAGTATATATTTATATATATACAGTATATATATATATATATATATATATATATATATATATATATATATATACTGTATATGTGAATTACTGGGTAAAACAATTACTAAGGTTTAACCCTCGTGGCCCGGGCTGCCTTTCTAAATGACGGAGCTCGTATCCGGCCGATCTGGCTGAAAAACAACAAAAGTAAACTAAGGGTAATCTTGCTTTACCCTCTCACGTTCTTGACGCAATTTTGAGCCTATTAGGGATACTTTAAAGCCTTTGTTACCATCAGGGGTATTTAGAAACCTTTAGTTTAGTTACTTTAATCTCTGCAGTTGTCTTTGAGTTAGCTGTGGGCAGAAAACTAAGTTTGGAGAGGTAATTATAAGAGTGAGAGAACTCTATTTCTTATTGCTAATCTGGCAACCTCTGCGTCATATGGTCTTGAGAGGGTTAATATACTACCTATATTAATGGAAGAGACGTCAAAATGTGCGCCTTATCTTGCCGCATAGAATGGCGTTGAGTACAGCTCTCTACCTCAACTGGTTCCGGAGTTATGGTGATGGAAGTGGAGGTAACTTTTGCCGCGTATTTACCTCGGCGCGTCCGAACACTCAACTGCGGCCCCGGCTACGACGCCCAGTTGCACTCGTCGCTCCACCCGCAATTATGCCGGGAAGCGATTTGATAGTGTTTTATTGTTTATTATGCAATTTATTATAGTTATTATGTTATTTTCACTCAATAAAGTTATTTTCATGAAGTTATTTGTGTCTCTGTCACTTATTACTTAGTTTTATTATTATTATTATGATTATAGTGTCACTTTCACTGGACTTTGATAATTGATGGTGTCATTTTCACTTTTATGTATTGTTAGGTAAGCTAGTAGTGTCACTTTCACTTGTTCATATTGTTAAGAAGGCACTTATTATTACTTATGTGTGTCTCTTTCACTTATACTTAGTTTTATTATTATTATAGTGTCACTTTCACTGGACTATGATAATTGATAGTGTCATTTTCACTTTTATGTATTGTTAGGTAAGCTAATAATATATATTGTGTCACTTTCACTTATTCATATTGTTATGAGGGCACTTATTATTAGTTATTTGTGTCTCTTTCACTTTTATTTATTATTTTATATTATTCTTAGCCTACATTTTAGGGTGTCACTTTCACTGTTATTGTCACGGGCACTTCAAAATTGTTGGAGAGTGTGAAAGTCATTGAAGCACCGTCCAGCACACAGTGCCAGTTCACACTCGAGGCATTGCCATGTTATTTTTTTTACTTTGTAAGGTCTGCGAGTTGTGTGGCTGCAGACATGGCACCTCTTCTGGCTTCTAACCCGACTTCCGGGTGCATTGAAAGGAAGGGGGTTGAACTGGTGCCTCCTGAAGAAGTCGGCACACCCCGTTCTGTTCAGCTGGCCTGGTCCTTGTAGTGGTCTCCCAGGTTCCGCATGCTTAGCCAGGAGCTCAAGTATCACCTGCTTGTGGAACTTCCGCAGGGACTTGTACTTCTTGACTCCTGGAGTCCTCAGACGGTAGATGTTGTAGGCATTGAGGACCGACATATCTACCGTATGCAGGATAAACTTCTTGTACCACCTGCAAGATGTTCGCAGGCAGTCGATGAAGCCCATCTGCATGTCGGACTTGTCGATGAGGCGCATGTTGATGTTATAGTCCAGGACAGCAGCTGGCTTCTGGACGGGGTTCTTGGTTCTTCGGTCCACCTTCCCTGTGGCGACCATCTCGGCCTTGTGGCATGTGTTGAGGAGGTTGACCTTCCGCTGGTCATGCCAGTGGATGGAGAGGATGGGGCCACTCTTCTTGTGGAAGATGTCTGTCTTCTTCGTCTTGGATGGGTAGCCTGGCATGCCCTTCCTCTTGGCCTTGACTGTGCCGACAGTTCCGGTCTTGCGGTAATGGAGGTACTTGGTCAGGATAGGCGATGTGTAGAAGTTATCTGTGTAGAGGATGTGGTTCTTATGGAAGTGCCTCTCCATCATCTTCTTTACTACAGCGCCGCCAAAACCAATGTGGGGGTCAGTCTCAATTTCTCCACCCCTGCCGCTGTAGACCACAAAGTCCAGCACATACCCCGTCAAACAGTCGCAGGTGTCTCTTGGACGGGATATACTGTCGGAAGTGCAGCCTACCATGGAACAGGACCAGAGACTCGTCGAGGCACATCTTCTGGAAAGGAATCAGGTAGGTGGTGAACCGATGACGTATCATGTCATACAGCTTCCTGATCTTCCATAGTGTGTCGGTAAGGTGGACATGCATGTTGTTGGTCAGGTGGAGATAGGAGAGGATGTCAAAGTACCTGTCCCTGGACATGTAC
>JBAKBP010033413.1:0-21902 GCA_037953745.1 Lithodes maja | reverse complement strand
GTGGTACGGGCGGTACAGTGGAGTACCAAGGAGTACAATCAGGTTGCGTTGCCACGCACTGGGTGCGTCACAGCCCCCCCAAGATTTTAGATAATCGACCTTAGAAGCATTATCAAAATCTGACAGGCAACCAACCGACCTGCTACCCTTAGCTGCCACTAATTGCAAAAGGTGCACAACAACTGAAGTGTGAATTATACATAAAACACAATATCGCATGCATCATGCTACAACAATAAAGACTTACAAAACTAAAAAACAATTTTCTCGTTTATTTTATTGTTTTATAATCTTTTTGGACGGCGTTATGATAGCCTAATTTTACTCCTGCTCAACCCACACACCGTGCACGACTATCCTGGATCATCAACCCTTGATAGACAATCTGCTATCACGTTCTCACTCCCGGCAATATGCTGAATGTTGAGATTATACTCTTGGAGCATTAGGGACCACCTGGTCAACCGCATATTCCGATTGTGAAACTGATTTAGGAATTTCAAGGGATGATGGTCCGTATAAATCGTCACTACCGGGCCGTAGGCTGGAACATAAACTTCGAAATGTTTGAGCGACAAAACGATAGCAAGAAGCTCCTTCTCTATAGTCGAGTAATTCCTTTGTGCCGAATTAAACTTGCGAGAAAAGAAGCTCACTGGGTGTTCCAAGCCCTCGGAATCAGTCTGCAGTAACACTGCCCCGGCACCCACACCGCTGGCATCAGTCGCCAGCTGAAAACTCCTGGAGAAGTCTGGGGCTCTCAAAATTGGATGTGTACACAGCAGGTGCTTGACTAGGTCGAAAGCCCTCTGACACTCCGCAGCCCAACAGAACTTCACTGACTTCGACAGTAGATCAGTTAACGGTGCTAAGACAGTAGAGTATCCCCGGATGAAGCGCCTATAATAGCCTATCATACCTAGGAACCGCATGACCTGGCGCTTAGTGGTGGGCCTGGGAAACATATTGATAGCCTGTATCTTGCTCAGGGGGGGGCACACCCGGCCTAACCCGACCACGAAGCCAAGATACTGCACAGTAGCCTTTACAAACTCGCACTTCCTCAGGTTCACCACCAGCCCAGCATCGTGCAACTTCCCAAACAGGGTCTCTAAGTGCCTTAGGTGATTTTCAAAATCGTCATCATACACTATCACGTCATCAAGGTAGACCGTGCAGTTAGGGATTTCGTCACAAATATCGTTCATCAGGTTCTGAAACGTGGCAGGTGCATTCTTAAGCCCATAAGGCATTACGTTACATTGGTAGGTCTTGCCATCTACCACAAAACCACAAACTTGCTTAGCTCGGTCCGACAGGGGTACTTGCCAGTAGCCTTTTACAAGATCAATTTTAGTAAGGTACTTTGCATTCCCTATCTTGTCCACGCGGTCGTCAACTCGAGGCAAAGGGTAAGGGTTGGTAGTGGTCAAGCCATTTAGCCTACGAAAATCTATGCAGAACCGCACCTTGCCGTCAGGTTTTGGCTGCAACGTGACGGGTGATGTCCACTTCACATAACCTTCAGTGATCATCCCTCTCTCAACCATGTACTTTAACTCCTCCCGTAAAGCTGGCAACTTTACCGGGGGCACACGGTAGGGCACTGACTTGAAGGGCACATTATCACCGACGTCCACGTCGTGCGTTACCTGAGTAGTGAGACCTGGGTGTTCGGCGAAAACAGAGGGGTATGACCTGAACAGGCCTAGGACAGCAGCACCCTGGTGCCCAGGCAGGTGACTTACAGCTTGCCTAGCCTCTTGTTCAGTATTCCCCGCCCACTGTTCCGCGGAAATGACACAGTCCCAGCTATCCTCCTCAGCAGCATGACTGTCCCCACCTCCTTCTCCACCCTGGCCGCTGCAGGCCAGCACAGGGACAGTGAGAGGCTCTGAGGGGCATCTCACATACTCTTTCATGAGGTTAACATGACATAACTGATGTTTTTTTCTACGGTCAGGTGTTGCAACGAGATAATCAAGGTCGGACAGTTTCTTAGCCACCACATACGGCCCAATAAACTTGGCAGAAAGGGGGTGTCCAGGCAAAGGTAAAAGCAACATTACCTCCTGACCCACCGAAAACTCCCGAAGCTTCACCTTGGCGTCATACTGGTGCTTCATGACCGCCTGTGCATTAACCAAGTTATTACCTGCCGCTGCCATGCAACCTATAAGTCTCTCCCGGCTCTCAAGGATATATTTAAGTACAGACCCCGGCTTCTCTTCGCCCTCCCAGATCTCTTTCACCATACTTAAAGGTCCTCTCACATTATGGCCAAAGACTAGTTGATTTGGACTGAACCCCAGGCTCTCTCCTGGGACTTCACGTGCAGCGAACAGAACATACGGCAGACCCAAATCCCAATCAGTGTCATGTTCTGCACAGTAACAGCGTAGCATACTCTTCAGGGTCGAGTGCCACCGCTCCAAGACTCCCTGACTCTCGGGATGGTAGGCTGACGACACTACAGAACATATACCGTGCAACTGAAGGGTTTGCTTGAACAATTTGGATGTAAAATTGCTCCCCTGGTCTGACTGCACCTCACGTGGAAATCCATAACGGGAACAGAACAATAATAAGTTTTTAACAACTGCCTTTGCCGAGCCGTTTCTCATGGGGTATGCGTCCGGGTATCTCGTAGCCACATCCATGATTGTCAACAGGAATTTATTGCCACTACTAGTAGGCGGGAAAGGGCCAACCAAATCTACTACAACTTTGCTGAACGGAGGCCCGGTGACAGGTATGGGAAACAAAGGTGCCTTCGGGATGGTCTGGTTAGGCTTCCCCGTTGTCTGGCAGGTCGCACACCCAGCCACCCATGCACAGACATCAGCCTTGACCCCAGGCCACCAGAAAAACCTGCCCAATGCCGCCAATGTTTTTGTTACCCCCAAATGACCCGCCACCGGCACATCATGCGCCAGACACAATAAGGACTCTCTATACTTATTTGGAACAACCACCTGGTCTACTACCCTCGCACCGCCCTCCCACTTCGATTTGGGGTCTAGAAATCTGCGGTACAATATCCTGTTGAGCCTAAAGAAATCTCCCGGCTTCGCATCCCCATCTTCCTCCAACTCTATGGCACCATTGCTATAACGAGCTAGGCTAGCGTCTTGCAGCTGCTGCTCACTAATGTCCCTGGGCGTCAATGCATCAAGATGGTTTTGTAATAAGACATTACCCCGGCTAGTAGGCTCTACTGCCTTAGTGGCTCTCGCTACAGCTCTTGCCTCACGCGAAGTCTTACCCAACTCTGCCTTGTTACACACCATATCTGGGCCAGAATCAACTCCCGTGTTTATTATAGGTCCAAGTACCGAATCACCGAGAAGTGCAGCAGAATCAATGTCCCTTTTCCTGCCCTTAGCAACCTTCTCCTGATCCTTCCTTCACTGTCCCCGAGGTTGAGTGCTAGGCTGTGCAGGAGCCGCAGAGCGAGATCGGGTTACCACACAGGCCATCTCATCCTGTTGGCACCTCCCAACCCATTCCCGATTCTCACCATCCACGTCGGCCGCCCTCTCGGCAACGACTAAGGGTGGAGTCCCGGAAGTGGGCACCGCAAAGTCGTTGCCGAGAAGAAGGTCGACGCCCTCAACTGGCAAACACTCAACGATCCCTACATCCAGCTCCCTGCACACCTCTCCCACTCTCAACTCCAACCTCACAAGTGGGTATGACCTCGTAGCATTTATACCCTGCACCACAACAACTCTGGCCGCATTTATCGGTTTCCCTGTGAAGTTCCTCAACAAAGTTTGCGAAGCCCCCATATCCCTCAGCAAGTCAACCCTCCGTAGTTCACTCCCCCAGCTCACAAGCCCGTGCCCCCGATGGCTACAGAAAGTGTCCCGGACAGGTGTCGAGCCTTCCGTACGCTTCTTTACCGCGTGTGCCTCAGCTGCTGACAACCTACCCCGGGCAGTTGCTGCAGCCTTCAGAGACACACCGATACTGTGAACCAATGACACCGGCTTAGCGGGAGTGTTACTAGGGCACTCACGTGAATAATGGCCTAGCTTCTGACATTTGTAACATTTCACATCCCCAATGGGCTTCTTCCCTTGTGCGGGCGAAGAAGGGGCCTGACCTTTAGTAAACGGGAGAGGCTTGTGTTTGTAGGTGTTATTAGGTGCAATGCTTTTAGTGTGGTTATGTGTGTCATAGGATTTGTTATTATCGAAAACTCTGGTGGGTGGGGTATAGCGCCCCTTCTGCCCTGACTCAGCCCTCTGAGCGGCACCGCAACCACGAATCAATGATAATCTGAGGTCTGCCATCTTGGCAGCCTCCTCTACTGTCTTGGGACATTTTTCCTTAATGTTCAGCGTTAGATCGGTTCCAGTACATTTGTAAAACTGTTCCAGATAGAAAAGTTGCTTAATTTCCTCAGCCGACTCTGCGTGCTCGGACCGAAACCAGTTATTACATGCATCTGTTAAGTCCCGTGCGTGCTCCAT
Source organism: Lithodes maja (assembly GCA_037953745.1). Classification (NCBI taxonomy): domain Eukaryota; kingdom Metazoa; phylum Arthropoda; class Malacostraca; order Decapoda; family Lithodidae; genus Lithodes; species Lithodes maja. The sequence goes on along the minus strand of JBAKBP010033413.1, from coordinate 17,424 downwards.
AAAACTGACGTCGCTCTTCTTATTCACGCCACGGAACTTCAATCTATAAGTTTCGGGTTGCAGTTCGTAGGCCCGGAGCACAGCCTCCTTCACCAGTCCATACACGATACTCTCGTCCAGTGACAGTGCATCGTAGGCTTTCAACCCCTTACCCACTAGACGTGATGAAACTAATGCTGCCCATTTAACCTCCGGCCAGTCATACTCACGACACTTCTTTTCGAAACGAGCAAAAAACTCAGTCACTGCTGTCTCATCAAATGCGGGTACTGACTTAATTAAATGCGAAAGTGAGTCTGTAACCCAGTGCCCACCACCGAGATGACGCCCCGTGGTCTCTACTCTAGACTTCTCGACATCCATTTCAGCCTGGTACCTGGTTGCATCCTGATTGGCTTGGATTCTAGCAACCTCTATGCGTTCTATACTAGCCTGTTGTATCTGAATCTCCTGCAGCTTAATCCGTTCTATACTAGCCTGTTGTATCTGAGTCTCCTGCAGCTTAATCCGTTCTATACTAGCCTGTTGACTCTCTTGCAACTTAAGCTTAGCTAGTTCTAGCTGAAATAACATCTCAGGAGACAGGCCTGGGGGGGGAGAGCACAAAATGGGGGATCCACACCGAGACGTGTTTACGGGTAAGCCAGCTTGCCATTGAGAACCCTCCTGCTGCATCGTGCTAAGAATAGCTGGCTGAGGGCCCAGCTCAGGGGTAGAGTGGAATGGAGGCTTGGAGGGAACCCCCCAAGACCCCACTCCACCCACCGCCCCATCGCCATCACCCAACAAACATGCCACCAAATTCTTCTTGGGCCAACTGTCAGGACAGTCCCGCCCCAAAACCGTGGCTAAACAGCGAAGACCGTAACAATCAATAGCCTGCAGGTGCTGTTCGGTCAAAGGTGTCTGCAAAAATGCCCGGGCATCCCTCTCTCCACTTATAACACTCCCCTCCCTAAATATCTGTTGTACTTGCTGGTCACTAGGCTGTACCGTGTTATCCTCCCCCGTAAATGATGAGTCATTAGACATAGTGCTGGTTATACAATTGCTGTTCATAAAAAAAAAGAAGTGCTTATTACTAATTGCAGTCTCGACTCACAAAATGTTAAAGATGCTTGAATGACTCTACTCTAGACACCCCTAACGAAACAATCTGCAAGTCCACCAATACAATAATGACACAATAAAAATTCCTCCAATATGCAAGAAAATTCTAGCCAGCTCTACTAGGTAGCATAGAATAGTTCTCCAAAAAACATGTGATAGGATACTACTGAATCTTGTGCAAGGTCGCCATTTTGTTACGGCTGGATCGGCAATACATATTCGGGATTCTTGATCGTAGGACAGAAATGGCTTATGTGACAACGACACGCTCGATTCCAGTCCCAAATACTATATGCTCCAGACAACAAAAGCACCAACGCCCTACAGAGTTATCGTCTACGGTAACGAGGTACCTTAACTCGGCGAAAGTGTACAACAGGGGTAGGCTATGAGGCTAAACTCCCTCAGACAATTATAGGTTACGTTATTACTAAAGAAATGCAATACTCAAGAAACTACGTTAATATTAAGCCTCTAATAATGTAGAATAGAAGCAGGCTAAAGGTATGACAGTGAAATGCTAAATGACAAATGTACACGCCTACTTGAAAGCGCGTGCACTAGAATAACTGTCCCCTACTAACATGCACTAGCATGTAGCATACAAGATGTTCATGATCCAGTAGATACCTAATAATACACATGGAAGGAACATAAATAGTAGTCACTTATTATAATAATGAATCTATACTTGGAATAACTAAAAGGTTGCAGGCAACAGTACTGCGCCGGTAGCCTACTACCGGCCTACTCTGTTCCGCAAGGATGGCACTCATCTAAACCCTGTGGGTTCAGCACGCATGGGTCGTCTCCTACACGAAGCAGTCCGCAGCCATGGATCAAAAAACGCCATCCGAGAAGAAGCAGCAGTGACATAAATCATCCAACGCCAAGAAAAAAACAGAGGCAACCGAGGACCACCAGCGATAAGGACCGAAGACAGCGAGGACCGAGGACAGCCATGAACATAAATGTAGATCCGACAAGAACCAAAAATATTATTAAAGAGCGTTCCGTGAGTTCTAAAATAACAAATTTAAAGGTTTTCTATGCAAACGCTCGTAGCATACGCAATAAATTTTCAGATTTAGAGGAGCTAGTGTTTACAGAAAATTATGATGTGATTGGCATAACAGAATCTTGGCTCAATACAGAAGATAGAGACTTTTTAGCAGAGTATTCACTTCCCGGTTATGTAATGTTTGAGAAAAGCCGAATAAATCGAAATGGAGGTGGCGTTTTACTTTATATCAAAGAAAGTCTTAACCCTACCCTCTTGTCAAAACCTCAAATTGTGAACGTCGACGCATCTTTTGTGCTAATAAAGAATAATAAAGGTACCAAAATAATACTTGCATTAATATACAGACCTCCAGCTCAATCAGTGCAAACTGACCGAGAAATTTACGAACAAATTGCAGATGTAAGTAACTCACAAGATACCGTAATTTTTGGTGACTTTAATTTACCTGTGACCAAGTGGGGCGATACTCTTACTTCACACTCCGGACATGACTTGTATACGAACTTGCAAGAGAGTTCGCTTTATCAATTTGTTGGAACGCCGACCCGTGGTAATAACGTTCTTGACATTGTACTTGCAACAAAAGAAGAATTAATAGAGAATTTGAATGTTGGTGATGAATTCAGTAACAGCGACCATCGTACGATAACTTTCACTTTAAAGTTTACTAGTAACGAACCAAATAGTAGCATCGAAAAAGTCCCTAATTTCAAGAAAGCAAACTTCCATAAACTTAGAGCTATGTTTAAAGAAACTGACTGGAGCTTTTTAATTCACAATAACGACATAAATACATCTTGGAAGTTATTCGAAGCCACTTACCTAAAAGCAGTGCAAGACTGCATACCATCGAAAACTCGGCGTCCAGGCCATAATAATAAGCCCAAATGGTGGAATAAAGATATTTCAAACTGCCTGCTTGCTAAAAAATTTGCTAATGATAGATTAAAATCCTCACAAAATGACAAAGAACGGCTGAAATTTGTAGAGCTACGACGCAAAGCCAAAAAGTTAATTAAGCAAAGTAAAAAGACCTTAGAGTTACATATTGCGAATCAAAGTAAAACAAACCCGAAAGAATTCTATAGTTATATCAGAAAGAAAAAAGTCGTTACTTCAACTGTTGGACCGTTAGTCGATGAAAATGGAGAATACACCAAAGACGAAGAACAAATGAGTAATGCCCTCAATACCTTCTTTGCATCAGTTTTTACAACAGAAGACCTCAGTGATATCCCTACACCATCGCCGATTCAGATTGATAATTCAGAAGTTCTAAGCAATATCACCGTTACAGAGAGAGAAGTATTGAATTGTTTAGATAAACTCAAGGTAAATAAAACGCCTGGACCTGATACAATCTCGCCTAGAGTTCTAAAGGAAGTTAAGGATGAGCTCTCTAAACCACTGACATTACTATTCAATAAATCCTTGCAGTCTGGAACTATGCCCGATCAGTGGAAGCTAGCCAACGTAACACCGATATTCAAAAAAGGCAGCAAATCCCTACCCAGTAACTATCGTCCAATTAGCTTAACCTCAGTTGTATGTAAAATGCTAGAAACGGTCATACGAGACAGACTCGTAAATCACTTAGAGGAAAATAACATACTTAAAGATACTCGACACGGCTTTCGTAAAAAACGTTCCTGTTTAACAAACCTCTTAGACTTCTTCCACGATATCCTCAACCTCTACGATGAGAGTAAAGCTGTAGATATTATATACCTTGATTTTCAAAAGGCCTTTGACAAAGTTCCCCACAAACGTTTACTGCTAAAACTAAAAGCGCATGGAATACAAGACGGTGTGTTGAAATGGATAGAAAATTGGCTCAGCGACAGAAAGCAAAGAGTAGTCATAAACGGTAAGGCATCAAAATGGACCAATGTAAGTAGCGGGGTACCCCAGGGATCGGTACTAGGACCAATTCTCTTTCTAATTTACATCAACGACATAGATGAGGGTCTCACCTGTACAATCTCAAAATTTGCTGACGATACAAAAATTGCAAATAGCGTACTCTCAAAAGAACAAGTTGACGATATGCAACACAATCTAGATAAATTGTCATGTTGGGCCCAAATTTGGCAAATGAGTTTCAATGCGGATAAATGTAAAGTACTACATATCGGATACCTAAATGAGAAAGCAAACTATTCGATGAATGGCACTCAGCTTAAGAATGTAAACAGAGAAACCGATCTGGGAGTAACAATATCGAGTAACCTAAAACCGAGTCAACAATGTTCAGAAGTTGTTAAGAAGGCAAACAAAATAATTGGCTTTATAGGCAGGTCATTTGAGCATAAATCCAAAGAAGTTATCCTAACCCTTTACAATTCATTAGTCCGCCCTCTTCTGGAATACTGCGTTCAATCCTGGTGCCCTTATTACCAAAAAGATATAAACAAGCTAGAACGAGTTCAACGTAGAGTTACCAAATGATACCTAGCCTAAAGAACAAACCATACGAAGAGCGTCTTAGAGAATTAAATCTATTTCCTTTAACCCAGCGCAGATTAAGAGGTGACTTAATTCAAGTGTTCAAAATCATCAAAGGCATCGACAATATGAACTGTAGTAAGTACTTCACTATCGACCAATCTAATTACACGCGGGGAAACGGTTGCAAAATTATTGGTAAATCTTTTAACTCACACGAATCTAAGAATTTCTTCTTCAATCGAGTTGTCAACTTGTGGAATGGGCTTCCCCGAAACGTTATAGACTGCATCACCGTTGATTCATTTAAACTCCGCCTAGACAAATATCTCGCATCAAACCCGCGACTGACTGCGTTTGTAAATGAATAACTTTATTTTATCCCCCCCTCAGTTACTAACCCATCTGTCCCCTACTAACTTCCTAATCCTGCCACGGACATTAGTTCCAGGGCAGTAATTCCCTTTCCAATGTTCCCTTACCCACTCTAAACCACTGTTTGGACACTTGATCCTCAGTGTTTTGGAGGACAAGCAACCTAGAAGGGTCACTGGATCTGTTGTTGCTTGATTTCCTTTGTACTCCTTTGTACCGCATAGGCTACTTCGCTTCTCTCACTCTGTCTCCCCTCTGAGTCCGTATGCGCCCTACGCAACAGAACTCCGGACACAGCAGCAAAACGACAGTGCAGTTAATTGATACATGAAATTATTAATAGTGTTGTCTTGTGTGTGAGTAATGTGTATTGTAAAGTGTTACATACATAAACTTAAAGAGAGCTGCAATGCATAGTAAAATAAAGATATATCCCACTCATCATCCCCATGTGTTCTAGCTAGCAGGCCAAGTCACAGGAACAACGAGTCCCAGCACCGAAAGCGAGAACCCAGGAAAAGACTGTAGAGAACACAAGGACAGATAAATTACGTTACTCTACTATACCGGCACTACGAGCGAGCTGTAGTCTCTGGTACTACACTCGCTCCTGGCTCGGTTTGCAAATCAAGGCTAAGTCCTCGCCCCTCTACAGACAACTCCTGGGCATGGTCGGGCTCTTACACATGGCACCAGTCTAGTCACAAATTGGATGATGAGCGGGGCATATAACTCGTGAACATGTAGAACGTTCACCAACTATCCTCATCAAGAAGATCGCTGTTCACATTAACCCCTTAAATCTAATACATGTAAATATATGCTTGTCCTAAGAGTAATACGAGAGGTGAGTGCTGAAACTCCTTTAGGACCTCAAGGGAAGGGTATGCATTTAAATAGAGAGAAGAATGAAATGAGAGTAATGTCGTCAGAGAGAAAGAGTGCAACCGTGAGAAATTGGGAGAGAGGGCAAGGGATGTTAGAATCTCAAAGGTTCTAGGCAACCTGATCATGGAACACACAGCGAGCCTCCAGGCAATGTGCTGTACGACAACATGGGCAGCCCAGGCAGCATAGGCAGGCGGCAATGGACTACCAACCCTGTCGCGCCCAGCTATAAGCGCAAGGCTGCCAACCAGTCCATACGTCTGGCAACCACCCCCCCGGCAGCGTGGCGCGTTGCTACCCTCTCGCTCTGAAGCCTAACTCACTCTCTCTCTCTGAACTCCCATTGTCTTATCTATCAACTTCTCTATTGATACTACATATTAAATGGAAGGTCTCGACATGGCTTAAAACAAAACCCACCACTGGTTAGCACATGACGAGACCTTTGCAGAGATACAAAGAACATAGTTATAAGTTGTCACACTCAATATACATAGCTGCTGACGGTAGCCAGCACGGTACAGTGGTACGGGCGGTACAGTGGAGTACCAAGGAGTACAATCAGGTTGCGTTGCCACGCACTGGGTGCGTCATAATATATATATATATATATATATATGTTTAAGTTGGTTGTTTTTGTAAAGTCAGTGATACAAAATACGAGAATTAGAGTATCCGTTGTTAACGAGTACCTGGGTAAGGCGTTCTAGTTCCTCATGGGTGTCGCTCCACGCGGTGCAATGGGTGAGGGCTTTCCTGATGTAGGCTGTGATGGTGGACAGCAGGTATCGTTGGGGGCATTCACTTTCCCCGTCGCGTGGAGCGACACCCATAAGGAATGTGACGCATGCCGAGTATGAGCATGCTGTACAGAACGCTCAGTCAGACCCCACTCTCGCTAGGATCGTCAGGGCAGGAACTTTGGCTGTAGTCCGTGTAGAGTTTCCTAACTCAGTTTACGTGAGCCGTTGTACTATAAGTATTATAATTATGTATTTTGTTTTCTTCTAAGTCAACGAGTTCTATTTTATATCATTTGATATAAGTATTGTGTGTGGGACTTATATATAATGAGGAGAAGAGAGAGAGTTATGTAACGACGGCCAGTGAGCGCGCCACGAGGTAGGTAGGCCTCCCTCCCTCCTCCCTCCTCCCTCCTCCCTCCTCAAGCGCGTGGGAAATCCTTTGTCGATCCCAGATTGAGAGAGAATATGACGTAATGATTGTCAGTGGGCGGTCCTTAGTAGTTTGCGATATGCCGCTAGAGGGCCGAGTATAAAAAGGAGAGGTCCTCGCCACAATTCTTTAGAACTCATCAGGCAGAGCGACTTCTCATATCCCTTGCAACTATCCATATTCTTCCGACTGATGTGAACTTTCTCTACTCTCTGAACAGCCTATCTTCTTCTCTTCTCGTCCCTTTTTAACCCATGATCCCTTTGGTGCAGATTTAGTCAGCCAAAGTATTATCGCTTGAGTTCTCACGAGATATATGCCTGTTAGATAGCCTATTTTGGAAGGGATAACTAGAATAGGATTGATTGATGTTTGTTGCACTCGTATATGCATTTCCCTGTGTACGATTATCCATGTTCCTGTTTTCTGCTGGTTTAGGTAATGCTAGACTGAGATAAGGTTTCGGGAGTTGTGATTTCCTATGAGTACTAGGTTTTGGTTGAACCGGTACAATTGCAACGGAGACGTGGGAAGCCTAGGTGGTCTTTCTGACTGTGTACCTTGAGAGTTTAGCACTGTGTTGCGAGTGAGGGCTTTTGCCTCTGCCACCCAACACTGTGCTATCTCGTTTGCTTGACTTTGAGAGGATCGCCAGGAGAGAACCAGATCCTAGTGATCTGGATCTCTCAAGAGAGCATCCCGTCAATTAACGTAATTTGGCCGCACAGTCTTAAGGACCTCGCTAGGCTACCAGCCGCTTGCTCAGCCATTGTTTCCTAACCTTAGATATCCCAGCTAGACTTTGCTCGACCAGCAGATACAGCATAGTATTGAAGCTTCTCCTTATGTATGTTATTGTTTATGCACTATTGATTTCATGTGTGGCACGCTTAGCTACTTTAGAGATTAGTGGCCCACGAGCACAATCCTAGTAGGCTATTGTCAGTGCATTGTCGGAGTACTTCTTCTTAATGTTTGCTATTTACTATTGTCTATTCTTATAATTCTTCTTATGTCAACTTAAAGCCTTTAATTGCCAGTGTGTTACTTATTGAATTGCTGTTCAAAATCCGATACTTACTTCTTACGAGTATTCGAGAAGCATCTAACTTTATCAGAAGATTCCTTGCTTGATGCTCGAGGACTATTGTTTAACGTAACGTAATAGTGCCGATCCGAAGTAGAGGGTGGAGGACTTCTTAAGTTCTTAGTCAAGGGTGGATTACTTCGGCTTCGGCCAACACTATTCTTTAGTGTTGTAGTACTTTCTTCTTTGTTTGATTGTTGACCAGACTAGATAACTCCCGTCTTGTTATTAGTCTGTTGTGTGAAACGCTAGTACCGAGTTCTTGTATACCCCGTTATAGCAGATAGAACTCTGGAGGGTAGTGGCGTTTTTTGTTCGGCTGGCAGTACTCTGGGGTTGGGATCGTGTGTTTCCGTTGTGGCAGCGAGCCATACTCGAGTCCTGTGTAAGAGCCCTAGTGTACCCGAGTGCCCGGTCGTAACAAATGGCGACCTTGCTTAGGATTTTGTGAACAGTATAATTTTCTGCAGAGTTGTACAACATTTGTTTGTTCGTACTTTAGCGTACATATTGAAGAATATTTTTTTTTGTAAGGCAATTAGGAGAGCATTTAAGAGACTCCAGTTAATTTAGTAATTAGTGCTTACATAAGGGAGTTTAACACTTTTGTCTCGAGAATTTTTTGTGAACTTCAGTATGTCGTGCCCTAGTACTGACGAGGAGCGAGAGATGCCATTTGAGGAGGTGCCGTTAGTAACTAGTGAGGAGGATGCTAGACTTTTTGTGAGTAAGCAGTACCATGTGACGGAGGGGAGGCTGACTGGGGTGGATATTTATGGCTTGCACCTGATAGCCAAGGTTTTGGGCAGATCCAATGTGGGAGGGATGTCCAAGGGGGAGCTGATTTCCTGGGTGTTGCGTGGGCGACATGGGGTTTCGGAGGAGAGGGCGTTTGGGGGGGTTCCTCCCCAGATCCCCTCTCACTCGACTCCCACAGTGCCGTCCACTCAGTTGCCGGAGGTTAGCACTCTCCCACAGAGGGATGAGAATTGGAAGATTGGAGTGCCCTCGGGCGGTGCGTATGGTGGTTCCCCAGTTCTTGCCCCCCCTCCTTCAGTAGTGGCAGCTCCCTCTTCCTGCCTGTCTCCAGATATGATATTTAGACTTGAGCTTGCTAAAATTGAGTCTAGGAAGTATGAGATTGAGGCTGAGTCTAGGAAGCAGGAGAAGGAGATTGAGGCTGAGTCTAGGAAGCAGGAGAAGGAGATTGAGGCTGAGGTTAGGAAGCAGGAGAATGAGACTAGGAGGCATGAGATTGAGGTTAGGAGGCACGAGGCTGAGCTTAGGTACGACTCAGAGAAATATTGTGCTCAAATAGATTTAGATAAGACTCGTGCAGAGTCGACAGGGATTCGGATGGGCCGTGAGGGCCAAGTAAGAGAACAGTCCTTGTCCCACTTAGTCAAGTTGGTGCCGGCATTTAGTGAAACTGAAGTCACAGAATTTTTTAATCGTTTTGAGAAGAAGTGTAGGGAGCATAATTGGCCTGAAGAGAAGTGGGCAGCTCTGGTCTCCTCAAGACTTACGGGTAAGGGTCTGAAGGCTTATGATGCACTGCCTTTAGAGTCTTGCATTGACTACCCAGAATTGAAGAGAGCTGTCCTACAGGCATACGAGTTGCAACCAGATACATATCGATTGAAGTTTCAGGGTGTTACAAAGACTAGGGAGGCGACCTTTCTTGAACATGCCCGGGACTTAAAAGATGCACTTACAAACTGGACACGTTCTGAGAAAGCTGAGACGGCCGAACAGTTGACTGAGCTGTTTCTGCTCGAGCAGTTTTATAAGTGTACAGGTGCAGAAATGACTTTAACTATTAAAGAAAAGAATCCAAAAACTCTACAGGAGGCAGCTGAGATGGCTGACCTCCGGCTATCATTAATTCGTGGGTGCGGGTCTGCCCAGCGTAGTGAGGCAGGTAACAAGGGGCGTGACGCCCCACCCCCCCGAGTTAGTAATATATCTTATGCAAACAAGTACAAGAGTTACGATACCAAGACTGACCACAAGACTAGCACCGTCCCATTTAAGAAGGGGCCGGGCCCTTCCCAGTACCAAGGGAAGCCCAAAGGGGAGTTAGAGTGTTATCAATGTCATAAAAAGGGGCACTTTGCAAGAGTCTGTCCTAGCAAACCACCTACAGCAGCTGTGTCTTTGGCCTGCAACATTGGTGTGTCTCTGAAGTCTTCTGAGTTTGCCCGGGGCAGTTCGTCAGAGGCTGAGGCACAGCCAGTGCAGAAGCACCTGGGAGGCTCGAACCCTGCTCAGGATGTTTTTTGCGACCATAGAGGACGGGGTTGCGTGATGTGGGCGGGGCGCAAGCATGGAGTAGAGGTCTTGCGTGATACAGGTGCTTCCCAGACTTTGATGAAAAACTTGACTGGCTACCCTATAAATGCGGCTCGGGTGGTGGTGGTGCAGGGTATTAATGCAACTCGGTCATACCCGCTGGTGCGGTTGGAGTTGGAGGTGGATGGTGTGGCACGTGAATTGGATGTTGGGATTGTGGAGAAACTGCCAGTGGAGGGCGTCGACCTTCTTCTCGGCAACGACTTTGCAATGCCCGCTTCTGAGGTTCTACCCTTAGTCGTTGCCGAGAGGCCGGCCGACGTGAGTAGGGAAGAGCGAGAGTGGGTCGAGCGGTGCCAGGCACAACCCATGGTGTGTGCTGTCACCCGAGCTCGGGCAGCTAAAGTGTCACAGCCTAGTCCTCCGTCTTCAGACCAGCAGAGGAACGATCAACAGGAGGAGGCTAAAGCTGGAGTTGGTTTTAAGAGTTTTGACTCGGCGGCTCTCCTGGGTGATTCAGTATTAGCACCATTACTTAGTTCTGGAGTAGCCCCTGGGCCTGTCATCGAGAGTGACGAGGCTGGGCATGACGAGTCTCCACGACAGCAACGTTATGAACATCGAGAGAGACAGAGGGAGCAGCCCAGTATCGGGGAGGGTCATGCATTGCTCCGGGAGCAGTTGGATCGCTTGGCACCCTCAGATATACGTCGGTTGCAGCTGGAGGACCCTGAGCTCCAAACGTGTGCTAATGGAGCTGTGGAGCTCGACGAGGACGGTGATGCACAGCCGGGAGATTTTTTTTATTTAGATGGCATCCTCTATCGGCGTTTTCAAGACCCTAACCGTAGCTGGAAAAAGGGGTCCGGAGTAGTGGACCAGTTGGTGGTGCCGCGGGAGTGCAGGGATAGCCTACTGAGTTTGGCGCATGACACACCGCTGGCAGGACATTTGGGGGTAAGAAAAACGGTGGCGGCTTTGGGGAAGTTGTTTTGGTGGCCGGGGATGAAGTCTCATGTGCAGTCATGGATAAACTCATGTGATATTTGTCAACGGGTCGGGAAACCAAACCAAGTTATTCCTAAAGCTCCGTTGCACCCTATTCCTGTAATTGGGCCACCTTTTAGTAAGATTGTTGTTGACATGGTTGGTCCACTCCCTCCCACAAAGGCTGGTAATAAATTTTTGTTAACCATCATGGATGTTGCCACTAGATACCCCGATGCATACCCCATGAAAAACGGCATGGCTAAGACGGTAGTCAGTAACTTGTTGTGGTACTTTTCAAGGTACGGGTACCCGGAGGAGATTCAGTCTGACCAGGGGTCCAATTTCACCTCCAATCTCTTTAAGCAAACAATGCAACAGCATGGGATACGGGCGGTGGTATCGTCAGCGTATCACCCTGAGAGCCAAGGGGTGCTTGAGCGGTGGCATGCCACCCTTAAAAGCATGCTCAGGTGTTATTGTGCTGACAACGGAAGAGATTGGGATCTTGGATTGCCGTATGTACTGTTTGCTGCTCGGGAAGTGCCTGGTGAGAGCCTGGGATTTAGTCCAAACGAGCTGATTTTTGGACACCGCGTCAGGGGCCCCCTTAATATGCTGCGGGAAATTTGGGAAGGAACTGTGCAGCCTTGTTCCTTGTTAAAGTATGTGTTTGAAAGCCGTGAGCGCATGCTTAAGAGTCTGGAGATGGCAGGTCGGAATTTAACAGGATCACAAGCTTTAATGAAGGACAGGTATGATCGCAAAGTGAAGCTCCGGAAGTTCATTGTAGGACAAGAGGTATTAATTTTGTTGCCTTTGGTTGGTAACCCCTTGTCTGCGAAGTATACTGGACCCTATAAAATTGTGGAGAAAATTTCGGACCTAGATTACCTTGTTGCCACTCCAGACCGGAGGAAAAAGAACCAGTTATGTCACGTGAACCTGATAAAAGAGTATGTGAGGCGCCCCTCTGAGCCTCTCACTGTCCCTGTGTTGGCTTGTTGCTGTTGCGGCCGTGGTGGAGAAGGAGAGGGGGACAGTCAAGCTTCAGAGGAGGATAGCTGGGATCACCATGTTTCAGCGGATCAGTGGGCGGGGAACTCGAGCCTAAGGGCTGACGAGGCTATAGCTCATTTGCCTGAGCCGCAGTTTGAAGCTATCCGTCAGTTGCTCGGTTCATACCCCACTGTATTTGCTGAACACCCAGGCCTCACTACTCAGGCTATGCATGATGTTGACGTGGGGGACCGTCTACCTTTAAGTCAATCCCGTACCGTGTGCCCCCCATAAAACTACCCGCTCTGAGGGATGAGTTGGAGTATATGCTCGGTAGAGGGTTGATAGAGAAAGGCACCGTTAAATGGACTTCCCCCGTAACACTGCAGCCTAAGCCAGATGGCAAGGTACGCTTCTGTATTGATTTCCGTAGGCTAAACGGTTTGACTCTAACTAACCCATATCCTCTTCCTCGGGTTGATGATAGTGTTGATAAAATTGGTAATGCTCGGTTTTGTCTAAAGTAGATTTAGTAAAAGGTTACTGGCAAGTACCTTTGTCCGAGCGTGCTAAAGAGGTATGTGGTTTTGTGGTGGACGGGAGTACTTACCGGTGTAATGTTATGCCCTACGGACTTAAGAATGCACCAGCAACGTTTCAGAACCTGATGAATGAAATTGTCAAGGACGTTCCAAATTGCACCGTATACTTGGACGATGTAATCATTTATGATGACGACTTTGAGAGCCATTGTGAGCACCTGGAGACCTTGTTCCGGAAACTTAGTGAAGCAGGTCTGGTAGTAAATTTGGCAAAGTGTGACTTCGTAAAAGCCACTGTGCAGTACCTTGGGTTTGTAGTGGGAAGGGGACAGGTGTGCCCTCCTCAGAACAAGGTACAGGCTATCAATAAATTTCCGCACCCAACCACCAAGAAGCAGATTATGAGATTCTTGGGTATGATAGGCTACTACAAACGCTTTATAAAAGGTTACTCCACGGTGTTGGCACCTCTCACAGATTTGTTATCTAAAGACAAAAAGTTTTTGTGGGCGCCTGAGTGTGAAAAGGCTTTTAATTTGGTGAAGCATTTGCTGTGTACTCACCCGATACTCAGGGCCCCAGACTTTAACAGGCCTTTTCAGCTGGCAACAGATGCTAGTGGTGTAGGGGCTGGTGCCGTCTTGCTACAGACAGACAATGAAGGTGTGGAACACCCAGTAAGTTTCTTTTCTAAGAAGTTCAATGCTGCACAAAAGAACTATTCTACAATAGAAAAGGAATTACTGGCGATTGTGCTGTCGCTCAGGCACTTCGAGGTGTATGTTCCAGCCTATGGCCCAGTCGTGGTTATCTACACTGATCATCACCCTTTGAGATTCCTAAATCAATTTCACAATCGCAATATGAGACTGACCAGGTGGTCTTTGATGTTGCAGGAGTATAACCTGGACATCCGTCATATTGCGGGATGTGACAATGTGATCGCGGATTGTTTATCGAGGGTAGATGATCAGTCGTAGGCTATCACAGGTGTATGATCCCGGAGAGATTGACACACGGGTAGCCTCCTGCTTTAGTTTGAGTAGTATTTTGCGCTTGGTGCTTGTTGGCTCGCGGTTGTAGCCCAGCGTATTGGGTCGTAAAGCAGGAGTTGAGCGTTTGGGTATAGAAGAAAAAATAGGCTGCCCTTATAGTGCAGCCGGAAAAAACATATTAAAATATAAAAATCATAAAAAAAAACTCTTTCTTTTAATATAGATAATTGTATAAGTTTGTCATAGCCTATAGAGTTTGAGTAGTCCACGAACTATCAAACGGCTGAGCTGCTGTAAGCTCGCTCTGGGAGCATGATATTATGTCTTTTGCTATTGTTGGGAGGAGTTATGAAATGTGAATTTTTTTTTTATAAGATGTGTTTTAGTGATAAACTCAGCGTTGTTTTAGTGCCACGCGGTCGCTGGGTGTGAGGGGTTTGATGAGGTTCTGCGTGTCAGATTTTAGCTCAGGGTTGAGCAAGTAAAATCTTGGGGGAGGTGTGACGCATGCCGAGTATGAGCATGCTGTACAGAACGCTCAGTCAGACCCCACTCTCGCTAGGATCGTCAGGGCAGGAACTTTGGCTGTAGTCCGTGTAGAGTTTCCTAACTCAGTTTACGTGAGCCGTTGTACTATAAGTATTATAATTATGTATTTTGTTTTCTTCTAAGTCAACGAGTTCTATTTTATATCATTTGATATAAGTATTGTGTGTGGGACTTATATATAATGAGGAGAAGAGAGAGAGTTATGTAACGACGGCCAGTGAGCGCGCCACGAGGTAGGTAGCCTCCCTCCCTCCTCCCTCCTCAAGCGCGTGGGAAATCCTTTGTCGATCCCAGATTGAGAGAGAATATGACGTAATGATTGTCAGTGGGCGGTCCTTAGTAGTTTGCGATATGCCGCTAGAGGGCCGAGTATAAAAAGGAGAGGTCCTCGCCACAATTCTTTAGAACTCATCAGGCAGAGCGACTTCTCATATCCCTTGCAACTATCCATATTCTTCCGACTGATGTGAACTTTCTCTACTCTCTGAACAGCCTATCTTCTTCTCTTCTCGTCCCTTTTTAACCCATGATCCCTTTGGTGCAGATTTAGTCAGCCAAAGTATTATCGCTTGAGTTCTCACGAGATATATGCCTGTTAGATAGCCTATTTTGGAAGGGATAACTAGAATAGGATTGATTGATGTTTGTTGCACTCGTATATGCATTTCCCTGTGTACGATTATCCATGTTCCTGTTTTCTGCTGGTTTAGGTAATGCTAGACTGAGATAAGGTTTCGGGAGTTGTGATTTCCTATGAGTACTAGGTTTTGGTTGAACCGGTACAATTGCAACGGAGACGTGGGAAGCCTAGGTGGTCTTTCTGACTGTGTACCTTGAGAGTTTAGCACTGTGTTGCGAGTGAGGGCTTTTGCCTCTGCCACCCAACACTGTGCTATCTCGTTTGCTTGACTTTGAGAGGATCGCCAGGAGAGAACCAGATCCTAGTGATCTGGATCTCTCAAGAGAGCATCCCGTCAATTAACGTAATTTGGCCGCACAGTCTTAAGGACCTCGCTAGGCTACCAGCCGCTTGCTCAGCCATTGTTTCCTAACCTTAGATATCCCAGCTAGACTTTGCTCGACCAGCAGATACAGCATAGTATTGAAGCTTCTCCTTATGTATGTTATTGTTTATGCACTATTGATTTCATGTGTGGCACGCTTAGCTACTTTAGAGATTAGTGGCCCACGAGCACAATCCTAGTAGGCTATTGTCAGTGCATTGTCGGAGTACTTCTTCTTAATGTTTGCTATTTACTATTGTCTATTCTTATAATTCTTCTTATGTCAACTTAAAGCCTTTAATTGCCAGTGTGTTACTTATTGAATTGCTGTTCAAAATCCGATACTTACTTCTTACGAGTATTCGAGAAGCATCTAACTTTATCAGAAGATTCCTTGCTTGATGCTCGAGGACTATTGTTTAACGTAACGTAATAGTGCCGATCCGAAGTAGAGGGTGGAGGACTTCTTAAGTTCTTAGTCAAGGGTGGATTACTTCGGCTTCGGCCAACACTATTCTTTAGTGTTGTACTACTTTCTTCTTTGTTTGATTGTTGACCAGACTAGATAACTCCCGTCTTGTTATTAGTCTGTTGTGTGAAACGCTAGTACCGAGTTCTTGTATACCCCGTTATAGCAGATAGAACTCTGGAGGGTAGTGGCGTTTTTGTTCGGCTGGCAGTACTCTGGGGTTGGGATCGTGTGTTTCCGTTGTGGCAGCGAGCCATACTCGAGTCCTGTGTAAGAGCCCTAGTGTACCCGAGTGCCCGGTCGTAACAGGAACTAGAACGCCTTACCCAGGTACTCGTTAACAACGGATACTCTAATACAGATGTCACCAACACCATAAGAAAACACCTTGATAAATGGTACAACCAAGCCCCCCCTACTACCAACCCAACCAACGACATCACTATCTTCTACCGCAACTACATGTCATCTGATCACAATACCGACGAATCCATCATGAAAGAAATCATTACCAAAAACGTCCTCCCCACCAACCCCGACCACAAAATAAAACTTATCATCTACTACAAATCCTCCAAAACCTCCAACCTCATCCTCCGTAACAGACCTATCTCTCCCAAGACTCCGAAAATAAACGACCATGTGATATACCAACACAATTGCAATAATGTGGACTGTGGACCTCAAACCTACGTTGGTATGACACAAAATCGTTTATCACGCCGTCTCACCCTCCATCTCCAATCTGGAGCTATCAAAGACCACTATAAAGCCCCCCACCACCAAGCCCTTACTCGCTCTGACCTAGATAAAAACACCTCCGTAATTGATAAAGAGACAGAACCCAGAAGATTTGCTATACTTGAAGCCCTATATATTCAAACTCTTAATCCTTCCATAAATAATCAAACTCTCGACCTCCAATTACTCCCATCAGCTAAACGTTACTCTCAAACACCCCCTAATATTACTCCCCTTATCACCCTGACTCTGCCCTTACCCCCTCTCTCCTCCCCTCCCCTTCCCCCCCTTACCGTCCCCCTCACTACTTTATTTAACCAACACGCGCCGCCCCTCAACCCTACGCTTCAAACTGGACCAGAAACCTGAGATACAACTGGCCCGCTGCCTCTCACAAGGGCCCGGCCCCCCCGTCGCCCAGCAGACCCCCTACGACAACATCTAGCATCTACGAACCCGCCCAGCCAACCAGGAGGCAGGAAAAGCGCGCGCCTCATTGGTCGCCAACTAGCCAATCATATGCTAGCCAACACCCAATAAACCTTACTGTGATCTTCCTAATATGTATAAATAAGCTGTTATGTTATATCCTATATGCATGCATAGAAACAGCGAAGGCTATTGCTGGCTCAAATAAACATAATTTGAGCCACATAATACCTTTAATACACCTACCATCCATAAAAATCCCTCAAGAAGCTCTCCAACCACCTAAATACCAGACCAAGAACACCTCAACAG
>JBAKBP010033412.1:0-21904 GCA_037953745.1 Lithodes maja | reverse complement strand
GTTGATGTGGACGGGTGAAGAGACGGAATATCTATTAACCCTTTTAGCCCGATGGTGTATTTATTCTCTTACACTGATTACCATTAAACGATTTTCTTGAGATTATGCTATACCCTAAGATTGAAAGGGGTATATATATAGTATCTCAATAAACTATCTGAATTACATAGAGCCTTTTAAAACGGCAACAAATCGTTTAATGTTAGCGAGAATTATAGTTAAAATGGAGCCCTCGTACTGAAGAGGTTACCAGCGGCCATACATTCACATACCAGGGGCATCTCTAATGAAGGAGAGCTTTATGGTGGAGAGAGTTAACCATCTAGGGGGAGTGGTTGGCTTAGACTTCCTTCATGTGACTTCACCAGCCTCACCAAATATATAGATAGATACTTACTGGCATAAATGTTGTAAGTTCTTAACAGTGTAATTATTTCTCTTAAATATGGATCTCTCAAATATATTACCGTTCATTTATAGTTTAGACAAGCCTGGGACTATTGGCTTTGTTGAAGTGCCAAATAATTTAATATTAAATACCCTCTGTATATTTTCATTTGATTACTGCTAGTAGTAACTGAAGATCATAGTCTTATCCAAACACATAGTCATCTCATCTTCACCTCCTTCACATTCAGCCTTCTGTCCTAACCTAATTAACTCACTGTACCTTTAGGGTGGATGGGACTCGTTAGCCTTGGTCGGCTACCCATCTAGGGGAGATAGCCTTATAAAAATTCGGGTGGATGGGACTCGTCAGCCTTGGTAGGCAACCTATCTAAGGGAGTAACACCTTATACAAATCCTTACTGCTACCTTAGGGTAAAGCAGGTTAGTGGATGGATTAGCCGCACACCACTGTAGAAAAATAGTGCTAAAAAATACATAGAAGGCCTCGAAGTCGGACGGACCCTAAATTGAGTGGTCAATCTTAAGTCCTTCAATAAACTCCACCTATGTGACCTACCTATGTCACCTGTGTGGAGTTCGCCACTCTTGCTAGTGGCACCGAGGAGCGCACCGCCCTTCGCTGGCATGGGTTGTCCCTCTTACGGGGGATAGGTCTGCTTGGGGCATTTTGTGTATGGCAACCCCCATTAAGGGGAGTAAGGCGTCCGGCAATAGATAGATAGATAGACCTAGCTAAAGCTTGCCAATATACCTTAAGGGGGGTGACCTGCTTTTGTTTTATCTCCTTTTCTCTATTTATCTGGCCTATGTCCATTCGGTCCCATTCAGCCTACTGGTCTAAGACGTTTATCCCCATCCAGGTGTTGATTTCTTCCTGGCGAGCGATAGCAAGCCAGCATTGTATGGAGAAATCCGGCTTCGCCGGAGACATTTTTCTATCGAAAAATGTACAAATTTAGCCTGCTGATAAAAAAATGTGTTTTAAATATGCTGGATCGGTACTGCTTGCTAGGAAAAAATTGACACCTGGATGGGAATAAACGACTTAAAACAGTAGGCTGAATGGGACCAAATGAATACAACCCAGAGAAAGAGAAAACAAAAACGGGTGGGCCCTCTTAATATAATTAATTTAATATTTATGTCGCTATATAATACATCAAGGATCTTAAAACTGAGTGAGGTGGGAATATTAATTTAAGTAAAAGTTACATAGCATTCAGTTGAACATTGTTTTAAAATGTAATTCGAAATGGCATATACCACATATTACGTGATACTTCCTAAACCAAACACATATTCTGTTCGAAAAAGATAAATAATATATTCAAAGTTAAATATTTTAGATATACTGTATTTCCAATGTTTAAGTTTTATGTCTTAGAAGTTCATTAACAAATCACTCAGCAGTTACTCCTTAATGGAGCTAAATACGAAGGAGAAGGGTGACCAGAAAATCGACCTATCTCCCCTTAACCCCTTCTATACCACCCACATCTTGTTTACTTTATTCTGGCTAGTATTAGACTGTTTGATTCAGTTTAAAAAGGGCCTCCAGCATTTAACAGGCTTCGAACTATCTCACTTAACCCCATTTACTGCCACAGATCCTTCTTAACGGGCACAACATCTTCTAAATATAGCAAGAATAAAATTAAAAAGACGTCGCCGGTACAGAAGGGGTTAAAAGGGCGTAAGGGTGATCAGTGGCCCAGTAGTTGTCGTGGAGGGGGTAGATTGTCGGGGGTTCGATTCCGCTGTGGAGCCACCCGAGTTTGTGAGTGTAGGTGCTCACATGTTAACGCCTAGTCCGCAACAAAACTAAATAACCTTAATCATACCCCTGTCACTACTACTGTCTTCTGTTTTATCTCCAGTACTTATAGTCTCTGTCCAAACCCTGAGACAGATTCCAGTAACTTTCATCACGTTCTTCTTCGTTTTCAAAGCTCCACTAACGCAGTGACGTTCCTATATACTATTCAAAGTCTGTAGACGAAGAATATACTATTGACTAACTTGAATACATAATTGGAATAATATAAACTCCCAATCGATTAAGGGAAAAGGAAAAAGTAAGGAGGAAGAGTTAGCAAGATAAAAAGTTTAATTTTATATTATATAAAAAGTATAATTTATATATGGGAAGGAATGTAAGATAAGGGAATATTTAGACAAGGAAACTCCATGAATATAGAATGTAAGTAGAGAGAGAGAGAGAGAGGCCGGTGTGGTATACAAGGGTTACACGGGGTCAAGTGGAGAGTCACATCACGTACTGTAGGGTCGAGGCACACACTCTCTAAACTCTACACCTTCCCCCTCATGCTTACCACTATTAGTTTGGAGATCTTAAGACGTTCGCCCCATTTGTTTGTCAATTTTAAGAGCCTTCGTGCCATTTAGGTGTCAATTATATCCTGGCGAGCGATAGCCAGCCTGCAATTTAGGAGGAACTGGACCCTTAGCCTGATCTTTTATTTTGCCGAACAATGCAAAAATGTATCTCAAAGGGGGTTCTTATTGGTATCTTATTAAGCTTGGTGGAGGTTTAGGGAAGAAAGTAAGACAAATAAATATATAAATGACCAAGAAAGTCTCCCCTTAAAATAAAACAAGCCCGTCACCTTTAACTCTTCTAATACCTTCTTTATTTCTACACATGTCTTAACTATGTGCTGGCTGAAAGTTGTTGGATATTGGACTTTGGACATTGGACATTCGGATGTAAACAAAGCGACGAATCTCAAGCGATCTTGAACGAAGCAAGCTGGTTTGCTAAGATACGTTTAGTATGATCAATACGTATATTATTTATGTTGTATTTAATATGTATTGGCAAATTTATTATCACACAATTAAAATTCATATTATAAGTAATGTTAACCAGAAAATACATAATTTTATATACCGGTAGCCTATTGTTATGGAATAACAAGCCATAGTAAATACCGATGATCCCGAAATTCCTGAATATCCAATAGAATCCTGAAAACTGTTGGATATTGGACTTTGGACATTGGACATTGGACATTCAAACATTACTGGATAGTGAATAGCCTATTGAATATCCAATCAAACCCTGAAAACTGTTGGATATTGGACTTTGGACATTCAAACATTACTAGATATTGATTAGGCTAGCCTAGAGTTGAATATCCAATAAAAACCTGAAAACTGTTGGATATTGGACTTTGGACATTGGACTTTGGACATTCAAACATTACTAGATATTGATTAGCCTAGAGTTGAATATCCAATAAAAACCTGAAAACTGTTGGATATTGGACTTTGGACATTGGACTTTGGACATTCAAACATTACTAGATATTGATTAGCCTAGAGTTGAATATCCAATAAAAACCTGAAAACTGTTGGATATTGGACTTTGGACATTGGACTTTGGACATTCAAACTGAAAAAAACAAAATCAAAAATCAAACTAGGCCTACTAGATATTGATTAGCCTAGAGTTGAATATCCAATAAAAAACTGAAAACTGTTGGATATTGGACTTTGGACATTCAAACATTACTGGATATTGATTAGCCTAGAGTTGAATATCCAATAAAAAACTGAAAACTGTTGGATATTGGACTTTGGACATTGGACTTTGGACATTCAAAAAAAAAATACTTTTCAAACTACTAGATATTGATTAGCCTAGAGTTGAATATCCAATAAAAAACTGAAAACTGTTGGATATTGGACTTTGGACATTGGACTTTGGACATTCAAACATTACTAGATATTGATTAGCAGAGAGTTGAATATTCAATAAAACCCTGAAAACTGTTGGATATTGGACTTTGGACATTGGACTTTGGACATTCAAACTGAAAAAAAATACTTTTCAAACTACTAGATATTGATTAGCCTGAGTTGAATATCCAATAAAAATCTGAAAACTTTTGGATATTGGACTTTGGACATTGGACTTTGGACATTCAAACATTACTAGATATTGATTAGCCTAGAGTTGAATATCCAATAAAACCCTGAAAACTGTTGGATATTGGACTTTGGACATTGGACTTTGGACATTCAAACTGAAAAAAAAAATAATAAACTACTAGATATGGACTTTGGACATTGGACTTTGGACATTCAAACTGAAAAAAATAAAATACTTTTCAAACTACTAGATATTGATTAGCCTGAGTTGAATATCCAATAAAAAACTGAAAACTGTTGGATATTGGACTTTGGACATTGGACTTTGGACATTCAAACATTACTAGATATTGATTAGCCTAGAGTTGAATATCCAATAAAACCCTGAAAACTGTTGGATATTGGACTTTGGACATTGGACTTTGGACATTGGACTTTGGACATTCAAACTGAAAAAAAAAAATAATAAACTACTAGATATGGACTTTGGACATTGGACTTTGGACATTCAAACTGAAAAAAATAAAATACTTTTCAAACTACTAGATATTGATTAGCCTGAGTTGAATATCCAATAAAAAAATGAAAACTGTTGGATATTGGACTTTGGACATTGGACTTTGGACATTCAAACATTACTAGATATTGATTAGCCTAGAGTTGAATATCCAATAAAAAACTGAAAACTGTTGGATATTGGACTTTGGACATTGAACTTTGGACATTCTAACATAACTGGATATTGAGTAGCCTAGAGTTAAAAAAATATATATATATATATATATATATATATATATATATATATATATATATATATACTGTATATATATATTATCTAGTAGTTTATTTTTATTTATTTTTTCAGTTTGAATGTCCAAAGTCCAATGTCCAAAGTCCAATATCCAACAGTTTTCAGTTTTTTTATTGGATATTCAACTCTAGGCTAATCAATATCTAGTAATGTTTGAATGTCCAAAGTCCAATGTCCAAAGTCCAATATCCAACAGTTTTCAGTTTTTTATTGGATATTCAACTCAGGCTAATCAATATCCAGTAATGTTTGAATGTCCAAAGTCCAATGTCCAAAGTCCAATATCCAACAGTTTTCAGTTTTTATTGGATATTCAACTCTAGGCTAATCAATATCTAGTAGTTTGAAAAGTATTTTATTTTTTTCAGTTTGAATGTCCAAAGTCCAATGTCCAAAGTCCATATCTAGTTGTTTATTATTATTTTTTTTTTCAGTTTGAATGTACAAAGTCCAAAGTCCAATATCCAACAGTTTTCAGGGTTTTATTGGATATTCAACTCTAGGCTAATCAATATCTAGTAATGTTTGAATGTCCAAAGTCCAATGTCCAAAGTCCATATCTAGTAGTTTAATATTTTTTTTTCTCAGTTTGAATGTTCAAAGTCCAATGTCCAAAGTCCAATATCCAACAGCTTTCAGTTTTTTATTGGATATTCAACTCTAGGCTAATCAATATCTAGTAGTTTGATTTTTTTTTTTCAGTTTGAATGTCCAAAGTCCAATGTCCAAAGTCCATATCTAGTAGCTTAATTTTTTTTTCAGTTTGAATGTCCAATGTCCAATGTCCAAAGTCCAATATCCAACAGTTTTCAGTTTTGTATTGGATATTCAACTCAGGCTAATCAATATCTAGTTGTTTGAAAAGTATTTTTTTTTTCAGTTTGAATGTCCAAAGTCCAATGTCCAAAGTCCATATCTAGTAGTTTATGTTTTTATTTGTTTTCAGTTTGAATGTCCAAAGTCCAATGTCCAAAGTCCATATCTAGTAGTTTATTTTTTTATTTTTTTCAGTTTGAATGTCCAATGTCCAAAGTCCAATATCCAACAGTTTTCAGGGTTTTATTGGATATTCAACTCTAGGCTAATCAATATCTAGTAATGTTTGAAGGCTAATCAATATCTAGTAGTTTGATTTTTTTTTTCAGTTTGAATGTCCAAAGTCCAATGTCCAAAGTCCATATCTAGTAGTTTAATTTTGTTTTCAGTTTGAATGTCAAAAGTCCATATCTAGTAGTTTATTTTATTTTATTTTCAGTTTGAATGTCCAAAGTCCAATGTCCAAAGTCCAATATCCAACAGTTTTCAGTTTTTTATTGGATATTCAACTCAGGCTAATCAATATCTAGTAATGTTTGAATGTCCAAAGTCCATATCTAGTAGTTTGAAAAGTTTTTTTTTCAGTTTGAATGTCCAAAGTCCATATCTAGTAGTTTAAAAAAAAAAAATAAGTTTGAATGTCCAAAGTCCAATGTCCAAAGTCCAATATCCAACCGTTTTCAGGGTTTTATTGGATATTCAACTCTAGGCTAATCAATATCTAGTAATGTTTGAATGTCCAAAGTCCAATGTCCAAAGTCCAATATCCAACAGTTTTCAGTTTTTTATTGGATATTGAACTCTAGGCTAATCAATATCCAGTAATGTTTGAATGTCCAAAGTCCAATGTCCAAAGTCCAATATCCAACAGTTTTCAGTTTTTTATTGGATATTCAACTCTAGGCTAATCAATATCTAGTAGGCCTAGTTTGATTTTTTTTTTTTTTTCAGTTTGAATGTCCAAAGTCCAATGTCCAAAGTCCATATCTAGTAGTTTAATTTTTTTTTCAGTTTGAATGTCCAAAGTCCAATGTCCAAAGTCCAATATCCAACAGTTTTCAAGTTTTTATTGGATATTCAACTCTAGGCTAATCAATATCTAGTAATGTTTGAATGTCCAAAGTCCAATGTCCAAAGTCCAATATCCAACAGTTTTCAGGGTTTGATTGGATATTCAATAGGCTATTCACTATCCAGTAATGTTTGAATGTCCAATGTCCAATGTCCAAAGTCCAATATCCAACAGTTTTCAGGATTCTATTGGATATTCAGGAATTTCGGGATCATCGGTATTTACTATGGCTTGTTATTCCATAACAATAGGCTACCGGTATATAAAATTATGTATTTTCTGGTTAACATTACTTATAATATGAATTTTAATTGTGTGATAATAGATTTGCCAATAAATATTAAATACAACATAAATAATATACGTATTGATCATACTAAACGTATCTAAGCAAACCAGCTTGCTTCGTTCAAGATCGCTTGAGATTCGTCGCTTTGTTTACATCCGAATGTCCAATGTCCAAAGTCCAATATCCAACAACTTTCAGCCAGCTTTAACTATGCCCTCTGAGAACACTCTTCTTATCTGTCTATCCCCTCCTTAAAAGCTCAAGTGGCTCACAAAATGTTCCTTAACCTTTATTCCTATATACTTATGTGTTGTAGAACGTAATTAACACTACACAATACAGCAAGCCTAAAAGAGTATAGTAAAATATATCATATTACACTCATATGTTTTCGACTCAATAAAGTCATGTGACTGTACTTTCCCGTTACACGGAATAATCATTGTTAACCAAATCTAGCAGTATAGGTTCGTTATGGGTGCATTATTCTGCGAAACCTGGCAAAGCTGTGTTCACTGGTATTACATAGACATACCAACAAATACCATATCAACTAATTCAGAGCGATAGGTTTCGTTATAATTATCCAGCCTTTGAAAATGTAGAAGTAAGTTACAGGCAAGCTTTCCTTTTGTAACATTATTGTTACTGCAATTCTGAATGCATATTCAGGTAGGTTTACTTTACTCCCATCATCAATAGCCTAACCAAGTTGGGGATCAAAGGTGTTGCTTTCAGACATGCATGCCTAATGGATAACTGTATCTAATTATTAACACTGATCCTGTGTGTGTGTGTGTGTGTGTGTGTGTGTGTGTGTGTGTGTGTGTGTGTGTTACGAGCTAATAGAATCCCCCCCAATAACTAGCTATTTACTATATCTTCAGGCCTTTTAAGAGTAACTACTCTCTCTCTCTCTCTCTCTCTCTCTCTCTCTCTCTCTCTCTCTCTCTCTCTCTCTCTCTCTCTCTCTCTCTCTCTCTCTCTTTTTTTGGGGTTTTTTAACCACCCACCCACACATAGAAATGTATTGATACCTGTCATTTATGTTGTGTACTTCTTTTATTGATACCTGTCATTTATGTTGTGTACTTCTTTTATTGATACCTGTCATTTATGTTGTGTACTTCTTTTATTGATACCTGTCATTTATGTTGTGTACTTCTTTTATTGATACCTGTCATTTATGTTGTGTACTTCTTTTATTGATACCTGTCATTTATGTTGTGTACTTCTTTTATTGATACCTGTCATTTATGTTGTGTACTTCTTTTATTGATACCTGTCATTTATGTTGTGTACTTCTTTTATTGATACCTGTCATTTATGTTGTGTACTTCTTTTATTGATACCTGTCATTTATGTTGTGTACTTCTTTTATTGATACCTGTCATTTATGTTGTGTACTTCTTTTATTGATACCTGTCATTTTATGTTGTGTACTTCTTTTATTGATACCTGTCATTTATGTTGTGTACTTCTTTTATTGATACCTGTCATTTATGTTGTGTACTTCTTTTATTGATACCTGTCATTTATGTTGTGTACTTCTTTTATTCACATTAACCAACATTACAATTACTATATTTTCATAATACATAATCGTACTCTAAATAATTACAACTATTATTAGTTCTTCAATCTATATATTTTGCTGTTCTATTAATTCCTCAGCACATCCCCACAACTTTCAACAAAAACACCAATGCTTAGTTAATGTTCGTTTTATTCAACTTGTGTACCCGATGTATTTTTAAAGTTCAATGTTTTTTGTTTTACCCTTAATTTATCTGGCCTTTACAATGAGTCAATAGAGAAACGTGACCCCCTTAAAACAAAAACTGTTGGTGCACACTTGCCCTGGAGTGTTGCCCTAATTCCCACCCTTAGCTCCCTGACCCCACGCCCCCTCTACAATCATGGCCAGAAGTCAGGGTTTTCTCAATTATTCTTACCCTGGATACTTCTTTATTACTATAAAATGCCAATAAGACTCATTATCTAAGTCTGTTTTCACGGTGTGTTCAGTTATATTTAAGAGTATTTTTCTTATATCAAAATGGAAAAATGTAGTTGAAATAGTGCCCCACTTGCAAACCTTTAACTTTAATATCCTCTATACTATAGCTATCAGCAAATAATGTTCCCATATTATTCTGCAAAGCTGGAATCTCAAGTCTTTGTTCATATAATTATGCTAAGAGATGTGTTATTACATTTGCCGGTAGAGATAAACCAAGGTTGATTGAGCGGAGGTAGGATATGAATTTAATGTTACTTTACTTCCCATGGTCATAGTATAAGCTAAGAAGGTATGGCAAGACTTTTGAGTTTACCTCTACATAACAAGTTAAATCTATGAAGGTATGACGCAACATCTGAGTTTACCTGTACTTAACAAGTTAAATCTATGAAGGTATGACGCAACATCTGAGTTTACCTGTATTTAACACGTTAAATCTATGAAGGCCTGACGCAACATCTGAGTTTACCTGTATTTAACACGTTAAATCTATGAAGGTATGACGCAACATCTGAGTTTACCTGTATTTAACAAGTTAAATCTATTGAGGCATGACGCAACATCTAAGTTTACGTGTACTTAACAAGTTAAATCTATGAAGGCCTGACGCGACGTTTGAGTTTACCTGTACATAACAAGTTGACGGTATGAAGGTATGACATGACGTTTGAGCTTATCTGTACATGCAAAAGTTGAAGGCATGAAGGTATGCCATGACGTTTGAGTTTACCTGTACATACAAAGTTGAAGGTATGAAGGCATGACGCGACATTTGAGTTCACCTGTACTTACCTGGCTAAGCCCGCCACTAATGACCCGCCCTAGCCCAACAAGGCGGTACCGGTACTGGGTCTAATGTCACGACGCCCTAGTTAACCTAAGTGCAAGGCTACCTATTGGCAGAATTCCGTTGACCTTCTTAACCTTTTCCATACCGTGGCGTGATTATCGCTTTTTGTTGGCTAAAATAAGACGATTCCATGTAGTTGAAGAAATACATCTATTCATATGGGTAAATTGTTTCTCAGTTAACCATCTGGCTCCGAAGCCCGCTCTTTAAGCCATATAAAATCGCCTACTGGTATCAAGATAACAAGGAAGAAATCGTCATCGTACATAAGAAGTTAAAGTAACCAGTATGTTGCAGACCTCATGATACACACCAAGGATTTTAAGTTGTTTATCTTTGCTCACCGAATTCAAACATGATCACCAAATGAAGAAGCATCCGGGACATATAAAAGAGGATATACAGTATTTACGTATCTTGAACATGGTCGATACTGATTTATAATGAATACATTGATAATTTATTAAGTCACAGGTATTTTACCATGTAATAAAGACCGTAACACCAGCATCTTGAAACGGAATCATTTATCTCACTACAGAAGTCTGTAACAGGAAGGAAGAAGGGTGGTGGAGGAAGGCTTAAGGGGACATGGGCCGGTTTTCTGGACCGCTTTCTCCCTCGTGTTTAGCCCCATTAGTTTTCAGATGTTAAGATGTTTGCCCCATTAGTTAGTCGATTTTAAGACCTTTCGCCCCATTTTGTTGTCAATATTTAAACCTTTCGTGCTATTTAGGTGTCGAATTTTTCCCTGGCGAACGATAGTGAGCCTGTAATGTTGGAAGAACCGGCCTTCGGCCGGGATATTTTCTACCAAAAAATGTACAAATTAATCTAGAAGGGGGATCTAATGGATGTTTTTTAAATTTGATGGAGGTCTAGGGAGGAAACTAGAAAAATAATGAATACATGCAAAAATCGCCCAAAAAGTGAACCATCCCCCCTTAAAGTGAACCATCTCCCCTTAAAGTGAACCATCCCCCCTTAAAGTGAACCATCTCCCCTTAAAGTGAACCATCTCCCCTTAAAGAATGTCTTACCGTAAGTTAGCTAATTAAGTTGCTGGATGCGGGAGGGTTAAGCTAATAGGGTCTCTTGGCGGTCACGTGTCAAGCTTTGTTGTATTGTAATCTGTGTGTGGTAGCCTGACACACTTATATAGAAGGAAACATAATGCTCTTGCTGCCTCCGTCGGTAACCCAAGAGAGGCATATTACCGTTCGTCTGACTCTTGTTAGTGCTGTTGTTGTTCTGCTTGTTGGGGTGGATCAGCCAAAGAGTGTTCAGGGGGAGAGAGACTAGTAAGGAGAAGAGTTTGGAGAGGCTGAGCGATTGACAGCGTTCGGCGGCGGCCTTCGGTGTTTTACAACGCTTGTGTTTTTGTTTGTGGCACATTGGCTCATTCACTGCTAGTTAAATTTGTAAATTTGTTGGTAGTAAAATATCCCGGCCGAAGGCCGTTTCCTCTTAAAATACCAGGGTCGCTACCGCTCGCCAGGAAAAAATCGACACCTAAATGGCACGAAAGGTCTTAAATTGACAACGAAATGGGGCGAAAGGTGTTAAAATTTGCCAAAACTAATGGGCCGAACGTCTTATAATCTCAAAACAAATGGGGCTTAACACTCGGAGAAAGGGACCATCTCCCTTTAAAACTCCCCCCCCCTTCCCCCTCCCCCCACCCCAGTTCACAGTACTGTACGACCGGGCACTCAGGTACACTAGGGCTCTTACACAGGACTCGACTATGGCTCGTTGCCACAACGGAAAACACACGATCCCAACCCCAGAGTACTGCCAGCCGAACAAAAAACGCCACTACCCTCCAGAGTTCTATCTGCTATAACGGGGTATACAAGAACTCGGTACTAGCGTTTCACACAACAGACTAATAACAAGACGGGAGTTATCTAGTCTGGTCAACAATCAAACAAAGAAGAAAGTACTACAACACTAAAGAATAGTGTTGGCCGAAGCCGAAGTAATCCACCCTTGAACTAAGAACTTAAGAAGTCCTCCACCCTCTACTTCGGATCGGCACTATTACGTTACGTTAAACAATAGTCCTCGAGCATCAAGCAAGGATCTTCTGATAAGTTAGATGCTTCTCGAATACTCATAAGAAGTAAGTATCGGATTTTGAACAGCAATTTAATGAATAACTCCACTGGTAATTAAAGGCTTTAAATTGACATAAGAGAATTATAAGAATAAGCAATAGGATATGGCAAACATTAAGAAGAAGTACTCCGACAATGCACTGGCAATAGCCTACTAAGATTGTGCTCGTGGGCCACTAATCTCTGAAGTAGCTAAGCGTGCCACACATGAAATCAATAGTGCTTAAACAATAATATACATAAGGAGAAGCTTCAATACTATACTGTATCTGCTGGTCGAGCAAAGTCTAGCTGGGATATCTAAGGTTAAGAGACAATGGCTGAGCAAGCGGCTCGTAGCCTAGCGAGGTCCTTAAGACTGTGCGGCCAAATTACGGTAATTGACGGGATGCTCTCTTGAGAGATCCAGATCACTAGTATCTGGTTCTCTCCTGGCGATCCTCTCAAAGTCAAGCAAATGAGATAGCACAGTGTTGGGTGGCACAGGCAAAAGCCCTCACTCGCAACACAGTGCTAAACTCCCACGGTACACAATCAAAAAGACCCCCTAGGCTTCCCACGTCTCCGTTGCAATTGTGCTGGTTCAACCAACCTAGCACTCATAGGAAAATATCACAACTCGAGGAACCCTATCCCAGTCTAGCATTACCTAAACCAGCAGAAAACAGGAACATGAATAATAGTACACAGGGAAATACATATACGAGTGCAACAAACATCAATCAATCCTATTCTAGTTAACCCTTCCAAAAATAGGCTATCTAACAGGCACTTATCTCGTGAGAACTCAAGCGATAATACTTTGGCTGACTAAATCTGCACCAAAGGGGGTCATTGGTTAAAAAGGGACGAGAAGAGAAGAAATTAGCTGTTCAGAGAGTAGAGAAAGTTCACATCAGTCGGAAGAATATCGATAGTTGCAAGGGATATGAGAGGTCGCTTTGCCTGATGAGTTCTGATCTAAAAATGGCGAGACCTCCCTTTTTATACTCGGCCCCGTAGCGAGCATAACGGCAATCATGACGTCACATTCGCTCTCTCAATCTGGGATCGACAAAGGTTTCCACGCTCTGGATGAGGGGGGAGGGAGGGGGGAAGGAGGGAGGAGGGAGTGAGGCCTACACACCTCGTGGCGCGCACACTGTCCTCCGTTACATAACTCGCTCTCTCTCATCACATCATATATATATATAAATCTCCCACACACAATACTTATATATAATGATTTAAATAGAACTCGTTGACTTAGAAGAAAACAAAATACATATTGATAAATACTTATAGTACAACGGTTCACATAAACTGAGTTAGGAAACTCTACACAGACTACAGCCAAAGTTCCTGCCCTGACGATCCTAGCGAGGGTGGGGCCTGACTGGGCGTTCTGTACAGCATGCTCATACTCGACATGCGTCACACCTCCCCCAAGATTTTACTTGCTCAACCCTGAGCTAAAATCTGATATACAGAACCCCATCAAACCCCTCACACCCAGCGACCGCATGGCACTAAAACAACGCTGAGTTTATCACTAAAACACATCTTTAAAAAAAATTCACATTTCATAACTCCTCCCAACAATAGTAAAAGACATAATATCATGCTCCCAGAGCGAGCTTACAGCAGCTCAGCCGTTTGATAGTTCGTGGACTACTCAAACCTTATAGGCTATGACAAACTTATACAATTATCTTCATCAAAAAGAAAGAGTTTTTATATGATTTTTATATTTTAATATGTTTTTTTCGGCTGCACTATAAGGGCAGCCTATTTTCTTCTATACCAAACGCTCAACAATCCTGCTTTACGACCCAATACGCTGGGCTACAACCGCGAGCCAACAAGCACCAAGCGCAAAATACTACTCAAACCAAAGCAGGAGGCTACCCGTGTGTCAATTTACCCAGGATCATATACCCCTGAACGACCACATGCAACCTCGTTGTCACAACCGGCAATATGGCTTATGTCCAGGTTATATACCAATAACCTTAGTGACCACCTGGTCAGCCTCATATTCCGATTGTGAAACTGGTCCAAGATCTCGAGAGGGTAATGATCTGGGTAAACTACACCGACCGGACCATAGGCTGGAACATAGATCTCGAAATGCCCCAGCGCATCATTGTCCTTTTCACTTTCATTCATCAGGCTCTGACACGTTGCTGGTGCATTCTTAAGTCCGTCAGGCACAACATTGCACTGGTAGGTACTCCCGTCCACAACAAAACCACATACCTCTTTAGCACGCTCGGACAAAGTTACAAGCAACGACCACTCACGACATTCCTTATCCCTCAGATCCTTCGTCCACACGTAATCCAGCTCTGCTTGCACCATAGGCTGTCGAGCAGGATTTATACGGTAGGGAATTAAACTGAGCCTTGCACTATCTCCAGCCTGCATGTCGGATTCTACCCCGTACCTCAGGCCTGGAGAAGCAACAAACATGCGAAAGTACTGCCATAGCCTAGTAAATAACTGCCTTGCACTGTCTCCACGAACAACATGCCTTGTGCCCTCCCACAACCCAGCCAAGACCGCAGCTTCTAACCTGTAGTCTCCCTCCTTCTCCACCTTCGTCCCTAGAACAGCCAGGTCATGAGAGGGACAATCAGTACCACCCGTGCAGTCACTCCCACAGTTCATTATTGCTAAGGCTTCCCCGCCGATACCGTACATGCGCACCCCCGCATTCCTTGTGACGACATCTGCCTGCGCAGCATCACCGCTTTCAGCGACATGGCCAGATACAGTCGGTCTATGGTAGGGCTGTTGCATTAGACTAGAGCAGCATTGGGAGGCTATGCGACGACCGGGCACTGCGATACCACAGCCGACCTTACCAATCTGCTCAATGTCCTCCTTTTGACCACCACCCTTGGCAGCCATGGGTCGACCCTGACCTGGCAACCATGCCAAGGCCTCGTCGCCCACCTTAAACCACCGAAACAACGAGGCTAACGGTCTTTTAACAGTCACATGACCTGCCTGCGGAACATCTCGCACCGCCCGAGTTGTGAGACTCAGGGGCTCGGCACGACCAGTGGGGTATGAACCGAGCTGGTGCTGGAGTGCTGCACACTGCTGCTCAGGCAGGTGCTCTAGCACTTCCACAGCCACCAGACTCGTGTCCCCCGCCCACTGCTTCGCCGAGACATGACAATCCCTACTCTCCTCCACCTGTGCCCTATTGCCCCCCTCTCCTTCTCCACCTTGGCCGCGGCAGACCAACGCAGGGACAGTAGGCTGCTCAGGTGGTTGCCTCACAAACTCCTCCAACAGGTTCACATGACATGCTTCCCCGTCCTCGTGTTTAATCTCGACAGCACCATTACCACACTTCTGAACTTCCGGATCCTCCAACTGCAGTTTACAAATATCTGAGGGAACCAACCTGTCTAGATGCTTCCGAAGCAACCCAAGTCCTTCCCCAATATCAAACTGAGCAACCCTTTTTTCTCTCCGTGTGCAACGTTGCTGCCCCGGAGTCTCTTCCGGCCCTACCTCCTCACTAACTGTGACAGGTCCTGGGGCCTCTCCAGACTCCAACATAGGTGCCAATACTAAATCACCCAGGAGAGCCGCCGAGTCAAAACTCTTAAAACCAACTCCAGCTTTAGCCTCCTCCTGTTGATCGTTCCTCTGCTGGTCTGAAGACGGAGGACTAGGCTGTGACACTTTAGCTGCCCGAGCTCGGGTGACAACACACGCCATGGGTTGTGTCTGGCACCGCTCGACCCACTCTTGCTCTTCCCTACTCACGTCGGCCGTCCTCTCGGCAACGACTAAGGGTAGAACCTCAGAAGCGGGCATTGCAAAGTCGTTGCCGAGAAGAAGGTCGACGCCCTCCACTGGCAGTTTCTCCACAATCCCGACATCCAATTCACGTGTCACACCATCCACCTCCAACTCCAACCGCACCAGCGGGTATGACCGAGTTGCATTAATACCCTGCACCACTACCACCCGAGCCGCATTTATAGGGTAGCCAGTCAAGTTATTCATCAGAGTCTGGGAAGCACCTGTATCACGCAAGACCTCTACTCCATGCTTGCGCCCCGCCCACATCACGCAACCCCGTCCTCTATGGTCGCAAAAAACATCCTGAGCAGGGTTCGAGCCTCCCAGGTGCTTCTGCATTGGCTGTGCCTCAGCCTCTGACGAACTGCCCCGGGCAAACTCAGAAAACTTCGGAGACACACCAATGTTGCAGGCCAAAGACACAGCTGCTGTAGGTGGTTTGCTAGGACAGACTCTTGCAAAGTGCCCCTTTTCATGACAATGATAACACTCCAACTCCCCTCTGGGCTTCCCTTGGTACTGGGAAGGGCCCGGCCCCTTCTTAAATGGGACGGTGCTAGTCTTGTGGTCAGTCTTGGTATCATAGCTCTTGTACTTGTTTGCATAATGTATATCACTAACTCGGGGGGGTGGGGTGTCACGCCCCTTGTTACCTGCCTCACTACGCTGGGCAGACCCGCACCCACGAATTAATGATAGCCGGAGGTCAGCCATCTCAGCTGCCTCCTGTAGAGTTTTAGGGTTCTTTTCTTTAATAGTTAAAGTCATATCTGCACCAGTACACTTATAAAACTGCTCGAGCAGAAACAGCTCAGTCAACTGTTCGGCCGTCTCAGCTTTCTCAGAACGTGTCCAGTTAGCAAGTGCATCTTTTAAGTCCCGGGCATGTTCAAGAAAGGTCGCCTCCCTAGTCTTCGTAACACCCCGAAACTTCAATCGATATGTTTCTGGTTGCAACTCGTATGCCCGTAGGACAGCTCTCTTCAATACTGGGTAGTCAATGCAAGACTCTAAAGGCAGTGCATCATAAGCCTTCAGACCCTTACCCGTAAGTCTTGAGGAGACTAGAGCTGCCCACTTCTCTTCAGGCCAATTATGCTCCCTACACTTCTTCTCAAAACGATTAAAAAATTCTGTGACTTCAGTTTCACTAAATGCCGGCACCAATTTGACTAAGTGGGACAAGGACTGTTCTCTTACTTGGCCCTCACGGCCCATCCGAATCCCTGTCGACTCTGCACGAGTCTTATCTAAGTCTATCTGAGCACAATATTTCTCGGAGTCGTATCTAAGCTCAGCCTCGTGCCTCCTGACCTCAATCTCATGCCTCCTAGTCTCATTCTCCTGCTTCCTAGTCTCATCCTCCCGCCTCCTAGACTCATTCTCCATCTCCTGCTTCCTAGCCTCATTCTCCATCTCCTGCTTCCTAGCCTCATTCTCCATCTCCTGCTTCCTAGCCTCATTCTCCATTTTAGCAAGCTCGAGTTTAAATATCATCTCAGGAGACAGGCCGGAAGAGGGAGCTGCCACTACTGAAGGAGGGGGGGCAAGAACTGGGGAACCACCATACGCACCGCCCGAGGGCACTCCAATCTTCCAATGCTCATCCCTCTGTGGGAGAGTGCTAACCTCCGGCAACTGAGTGGACGGCACTGTGGGAGTCGAGTGAGAGGGGATCTGGGGAGGAACCCCCCCAAACGCCCTCTCCTCCGAAACCCCATGTCGCCCACGCAACACCCAGGAAATCAGCTCCCCCTTGGACATCCCTCCTACATTGGATAGACCCAAAACCTTGGCTATCAGGTGCAAGCCATAAACATTCACCCCAGTCAGCCTCTCCTCCGTCACGTGGTACTGCTTACTCACAAAAAGTCTAGCATCCTCCTCACTAGTTACTAACGGCACCTCCTCACTTAGCATCTCTCGCTCCTCGTCAGTACTAGGGCCCGACATACTGAAGTTCACCAAAAAATTCTCGAGACAAAAGTGTTAAACTCCCTTATGCAAGCACTAATTACTAAATTAACTGGAGTCTCTTAAATGCTCTCCTAATTGCCTTACAAAAAAAATATTCTTCAATATGTACGCTAAAGTACCACAAACAAATGTTGTACAACTCTGCAAAAATTATACTGTTCACAAAATCCTAAGCAAGGTCGCCATTTGTTACGACCGGGCACTCAGGTACACTAGGGCTCTTACACAGGACTCGACTATGGCTCGTTGCCACAACGGAAAACACACGATCCCAACCCCAGAGTACTGCCAGCCGAACAAAAAACGCCACTACCCTCCAGAGTTCTATCTGCTATAACGGGGTATACAAGAACTCGGTACTAGCGTTTCACACAACAGACTAATAACAAGACGGGAGTTATCTAGTCTGGTCAACAATCAAACAAGAAGGAAAGTACTACAACACTAAAGAATAGTGTTGGCCGAAGCCGAAGTAATCCACCCTTGAACTAAGAACTTAAGAAGTCCTCCACCCTCTACTTCGGATCGGCACTATTACGTTACGTTAAACAATAGTCCTCGAGCATCAAGCAAGGAATCTTCTGATAAGTTAGATGCTTCTCGAATACTCATAAGAAGTAAGTATCGGATTTTGAACAGCAATTTAATGAATAACTCACTGGTAATTAAAGGCTTTAAATTGACATAAGAAGAATTATAAGAATAAGCAATAGGATATGGCAAACATTAAGAAGAAGTACTCCGACAATGCACTGGCAATAGCCTACTAAGATTGTGCTCGTGGGCCACTAATCTCTGAAGTAGCTAGCGTGCCACACATGAAATCAATAGTGCTTAAACAATAATATACATAAGGAGAAGCTTCAATACTATACTGTATCTGCTGGTCGAGCAAAGTCTAGCTGGGATATCTAAGGTTAAGAGACAATGGCTGAGCAAGCGGCTCGTAGCCTAGCGAGGTCCTTAAGACTGTGCGGCCAAATTACGGTAATTGACGGGATGCTCTCTTGAGAGATCCAGATCACTAGTATCTGGTTCTCTCCTGGCGATCCTCTCAAAGTCAAGCAAATGAGATAGCACAGTGTTGGGTGGCACAGGCAAAAGCCCTCACTCGCAACACAGTGCTAAACTCCCACGGGTACACAATCAAAAAGACCCCCCTAGGCTTCCCACGTCTCCGTTGCAATTGTGCTGGTTCAACCAACCTAGCACTCATAGGAAATCACAACTCGAGGAACCCTATCCCAGTCTAGCATTACCTAAACCAGCAGAAAACAGGAACATGAATAATAGTACACAGGGAAATACATATACGAGTGCAACAAACATCAATCAATCCTATTCTAGTTAACCCTTCCAAAAATAGGCTATCTAACAGGCACTTATCTCGTGAGAACTCAAGCGATAATACTTTGGCTGACTAAATCTGCACCAAAGGGGGTCATTGGTTTAAAAAGGGACGAGAAGAGAAGAAAATAGGCTGTTCAGAGAGTAGAGAAAGTTCACATCAGTCGGAAGAATATCGATAGTTGCAAGGGATATGAGAGGTCGCTTTGCTGATGAGTTCTGATCTAAAAATGGCGAGACCTCCCTTTTATACTCGGCCCCGTAGCGAGCATAACGGCAATCATGACGTCACATTCGCTCTCTCAATCTGGGATCGACAAAGGATTCCCACGCTCTGGATGAGGGGGGGAGGGGAGGGGGGGGAAGGAGGGAGGAGGGAGTGAGGCCTACACACCTCGTGGCGCGCACACTGTCCTCCGTTACATAACTCGCTCTCTCTCATCACATCATTATATATATATAAATCTCCCACACACAATACTTATATATAATGATTTAAAATAGAACTCGTTGACTTAGAAGAAAACAAAATACATAATGATAATACTTATAGTACAACGGTTCACATAAACTGAGTTAGGAAACTCTACACAGACTACAGCCAAAGTTCCTGCCCTGACGATCCTAGCGAGGGTGGGGGCCTGACTGGGCGTTCTGTACAGCATGCTCATACTCGACATGCGTCACAGTACCGGTAATTATTATGTCCTCCTGTTATTCTACCGTTCACCCCGGTGCCAACTCGGAGTACTATGCTGAGGTCCTTAACCCCCTTCAGACTCATATGACGCAGAGGTTGCCAGATTAGCAATAAGAAATAGAGTTCTCTCACTTTTATAATTACCTCTCCAAAATTAGTTTTCTACCCACAGCTAACTCAAAGACAACTGCAGAGGTTGAAGTAACTAACTAAAGGTTTCTAAATACCCCTGATGGTAACAAAGGCTTTAAAGTATCCCTAATCGGCTCAAAATCGCGTCATATGAGAGGGTTAAGGGGCTAGTGGCTGATTTTTTTTTTTATTTATTTTTTTTATTTTTTTTTATTTTTTTTTTTTTTTTTTTTGGGGGGGGGTGGGGGGTCAATTAATTCACGTACTGGTATTCATTTTGTTTGTTTTATTTAGTTTCCGAGCTTGACTTCCCTCAAACTTAGAAAAACACCACCTAGACCCCCCCCCCCCCCAACGATCAAGATAAATTTGTACATTTTACGGTAGAAAAATGTCCCGGCCGAAGGCCAATTTCTTTTATAATTACAGGCTCGCTATCGCTAGCCAGGAAATAATCGACACCTAAATGGCACGAAAGTACGTCTTATAATTGACAACGACATGAGGCAAAAGGTGTCAAAATCGCCAAACTAATGGGCCGAACGTCTTAGAATTTCAAAACTAATGGGGCTAAGCATAAGGGAGAAGGGTTCCAAAAAAAAAAAACTACCTGCCCCTTAAGATGTTGGGTCTTACGAATTTAGTGTTATATAATACTTGGCTTAGTCAAGATAGAAGTCAATTCGAGATAGTTTTTTTTATATAAATGTTGTGCTCCAGAGAGAGAAATATAGATAATAGATAGATAGATAGATAGATAGAGATAGAGAGAGAGAGAGAGGTGGGGGGGGGGGGGGTATATGTGTGTTTATGTGTGTGTCGCTGTTTCTTCTAATATTTATTTCGGATTACATGTTGTATTCTACATAAAGATTGGAATTTACGTTTTCCAGATGCCTCTTTGTTGCACATCTGTTTTCATAAGATACATTAATGTATTTCCCTCATGCATATATAAAAGTATACATTCATACTGTCTTACATATGTTATCATTATATTATTTTCAACTGAGTGTTTATATATATATATATATATATATATATATATATATATATATATATATATAACAACATGTAATTATTTTCCTCTTACAAATATTTTATTAAAAATCTCATTACATTTTAACTTCCTGGATAATTCATTGTGTTTTTGTAATATTTGCTGCCAATCCCTCTGATCACACAACTCTTTTTAGTTTTCCCGTTTCCCGTGTTTTTTGTCTTGTTTTTTTGTCTTTTATCATTTGTTCTTTTTCTCACGAATTCCTGTTTGCAGTGTTCTCAATTCGGGAGACCTTTGTTCAACATTTGGTCTCTCTCTCTCTCTCTCGCTCTCTCTCTCTCTCTCTCTCTCTCTCTCTCTCTCTCTCTCTCTCTCTCTCTCTCTCGTAATATGTGTGTGTGTTGCCTTCCTTAATGTTCACCCTCTGTTACACAACTTTATTCTGCTTCGCTTTCTTTTCAATTTTACTTGTCATAATATGTTTCTCTTCCTTCACGTTTCACCGTCTGCTTTATATTTTATTATTCACATTTTTCGGTAGAAAAAAAGTCCTGGCTGAAGGCTGGTGTTTCCTAAATTAAGGTTCGCTATCGCTCGCCAGGATGAAATCAACACTTAAATGGCACGAAAGGTCTTATAATCGCCAAAATAATAG
>JBAKBP010033411.1:0-21907 GCA_037953745.1 Lithodes maja | reverse complement strand
ATAAGCTTGATGGAAGTCGAGGGAGGAAACTAATAAAAAAAAAAAAAAAAAAGGAAAAAGATGACAAATATATAAATGAGGAATCCCCCTTAAGAGGGGACATGGGCCGGTTTTCTGGACCA
The DNA here is from genome assembly GCA_037953745.1 of Lithodes maja. Lineage (NCBI taxonomy): Eukaryota > Metazoa > Arthropoda > Malacostraca > Decapoda > Lithodidae > Lithodes > Lithodes maja. The sequence goes on along the minus strand of JBAKBP010033411.1, from coordinate 21,785 downwards.
CCTTCTCCCTCATGTTTAGCCCCATTAGTTTTCAGATGTTAAGATGTTTGCCCCATTAGTTAGTCGATCATAAGACCTTTCGCACCATTTCTTCTTCAATATTTAGACCTTTCGTGCTATTTAGGTGTCGATTTTTTCCCTGGCGAACGATAGTGAGCCTGTAATGTTGGAAGAACCGGCCTTCGGCCGGGAAATTTGTCTACCGAAAAATGTACAAATTAATCTAGAAGGGGGATCTAATGGATGGAGGTCTAGGGAAGAAACTAGAAAAATAATGAATACATGCAAAAATGATGGAGGTCTAGGGAGGAAACTAGAAAAATAGTGGATACATGCAAAAATGATGGAGGTCTAGGGAGGAAACTAGAAAAATAATGAATACATGCAAAAATGATGGAGGTCTAGGGAGGAAACTAGAAAAATAGTGGATACATGCAAAAATGATGGAGGTCTAGGGAGGAAACTAGAAAAATAATGAATACATGCAAAATTCGGCCAAAAAGTGAACCATCCCCCCTTAAAGTGAACCATCCCCCCTTAACTACTAATGAGGGTGTTTTAATACGAACAAGTTGTATTAATGACAAACTATTTCCTCTGGACTCCATGTTCGATTAAACTACGCCATCTTGTACAAGCTTCGTATGCATGGAATATTTTTGCATAGTATCCTAGCCCTACCTACTACCATTATTGTTAGCACTGGTAGACACACACACACACACACACACACACACACACAGTCACACACACACACACACACACAGCCCGTAGCCTAGTAGGTAGAGCTCTCGTCTCACACACGAGGGGTCGGGGGTTCAATCCCCGGCCGGGCGGAGACAATTTGGGCTTGTCTCCTTTCATGTGTTAGCCTCAGTTCACCTAGCTGTAAATAGGTACCTGGAATAAGTGGACGACGTTGTGACGTCCCATCTGGGGTTGGCAAAATGGCAAAAATGGTACAAGGCGAGATGGGTATCATATGGTTCACCTAAGCTGATGGCTACCTAAGCCTTCGGGCGAGACGGTACCGTCTATAGTGAGAATGGTACCATACAGATCCACCCTAAGCCTTCGTTTCCGATGTCGCCAATTGGCTAAATACAGATTACACACATCCACAGCCATTCCAACAGTACATAAAACACTTAACATGCATTTCACGCAATACATTCCCAGTTAAGGAGGCGCGATAATAATGAGCTTAGCTCGCATTGCGTGGATTCCCCTTGACGAACAAGTAACTGAGTAACTGAGTAACTGAGTAACACACGCACACACACACACACACACACACACACACACACACACACAGAAACAGACACTCACACATTATCTCTCTCTCTCTGTCAATCACACACACACACACACACACACACTGAAACCGACACTCACACACTCTCTGTCAATCACACACCCACACACACACACACACACACACACACACACAGAAACAGGCATTCATATACTCTCTCTCTCTCAATCATACACACACACACACACACTCACTGAAACCGGCACTCACACACACTCTCTCAATCACACACACACACACACACACACACACACACATACACACACACACACATACAGTATATATATAAAAACACACTCACACAGCAAAGTTTCCTGACACTAACACCGAGTATTTTGGAGTTTTGACAGGACATGACTCAAAGACACACACCCCCACTTAGCAGGATAGCGCGAACATTATCTATCTATCTATCTATCTATCTATCTATCTATCTATCTATCTATCTATATATAAACTCAGGCACATACCCCATTTTTTTTTTTTTTTTTTTGTTTTTTTTTTTAGGGTGGGGGTGGGCGACTCGAGACATAGCCCGAACAGAGACATACCTAAAAGAATAAATACATATCAAATAAAGCACACACACACACACACACATGTGGTTCCTGTGGTTCCTGTGGTGAGTAGTTTCAGGCAGTAGTTGCTGCCCGTGGCCACGCTGATGCGCCGCCACTAGTATAACCCGTCTGCTCGTCTCTTCGCCATCTGGTTTATGATGCTGTTGCTGGCAGCGCAGAGGTGGTAATGTGGCAGCTTGGGTATTATCCGTAGGAATTTATCTAGTTGGTTCTTGAAACGGTCAAGGCTATGTTCCGTTGAGTCACGCAGGTGTCTGGGCAGTGCATTGAAAAGGAGTGGGCCTCTTATAGCAAAAGCGTTTTCTTTGAGCGTCTTGATTCTTGTACTTGCTCTGGGGTATATCCTTTCAATATGGCAGAGCCGACCCCGTCGTTGGTGGATGCTAAACCGTATATTCAAGTTATTTACAGATTTTTCGGTCAATATTTTGTAGATGTATAATATAGCGTACCTTTCTCTACGCCTTTCTAGTGAGTAAAGGTCGAGTTCACGTAACCTTGCCCAGTAGTCTAAATGTCGGACGTCAGATATTCTATCGGTGAAAGATCGTTGTACTGTTTCAAGTGACTGCTTCTCTCCTGCTCGCCACGGACTCCACAGCTGACAACAATACTCTAGCAATGGTATCACGAGTGACTTGTATAACGTCAGCATAGGAAGCCTTTCACATGTCCGGAAAGTGCGAAGGATCCAGCCAGCCTGGCTTCGTGCCTTCTTTACCACATTTTATATATGTTGGGTAAAGTTTCCGTCACAACTGAGGGTAATTCCTAGGTCTCTTATATACTCCTTGGTGTCTATATGTGAACCGTCCGGTGCTGCAAATGTGTGTGCATTGTAATTGATTCCCCCTGAACTGTAATGTATATGCTCAAATTTGTTGTCGTTGAAGGACATGTTATTATGCTCTGCCCACGAGTAAAGTGATGCCAGATCAGTTTGTAATTTTTCGGCATCCGATACTGAAGAAACTTCCTTCAGTACCCTGGTGTCATCGGCAAAAGAAGCTACAGACGAGTGTAAGACGTGTCTGTTTATGTCGGATATGTGGATCAGAAATAGCAGAGGTCCAAGGACCGATCCCTGTGGCACCCCACTGTTGACCACCGACGGCCGAGACACTGCACCGCTAGCCGCTACACACTGCTCCCTGTCAGTAAAAAACGAGTGCAGCCACATCCCGAGCTTTCCAGTAATGCCCATTTGTCTTATCTTGTGTAACAAAATGCCATGGTCTACCTTGTCAAAGGCTTTTGCGAAATCAAGATAGACCACATCAACATTTTTGTTATATTCCAGCTTTTCTAAAATTGTTTCATAGTGGGCAAGCAGTTGGGAGAGGCATGAACGCCCAGTGCGAAAACCATGTTGGTCTTGGTTCATTTTGTTGTTTTGTTCGAGATATTGAGCCATGTTCTTAACCATTATTCTCACCAAGACTTTAATAATGTGGGAGGTTAAGGCAACTGGTCGATAATTTTTTGCCTCTGTCTTCGACCCTCCCTTGTGGATTGGTGTGATGTTGGCACTTTTTAATTTCTTTGGTATTATACCAGATTCTAATGAAGTTCTATAAAGAAAGAGCAAAGGAACGCTCAGCTCTTTAGCACAACGTTTAAGGAGCACAGCAGGGAAGTGGTCGGGACCAGCTGCCGAGTTAGTAGCCATCTCTTTAATTGCTCCTTCTATGATGTCTCTGCTTAAAGTTATGTCCGTCAGTTTTGATGTGCAGTCAGTACCGTGACGAAAAAAGTCCATAGGTGAGTTGATTATTTTGTCTTTCACAGGGTTGCTGAAGACACTTTTGTACTGGAGCAGTAGTTCTTCAACAATCTCTTGAGGTTCGTTTATGGTTCGGCCGTCTGAGTCAGTCAGTGGGCCAATACTCGCTCTCACTACTGACTTGTTTGAGGCATACTTGTAAAAGTATTTAGGATTGGTTTTAATGCATGCCACGGCTTGTATTTCTTTCCGGTCATCTTCTAATTTAACTGACCTTTTAAGTTTTTCTTCTATGATGGTAATTTTTTTTTCGGTTTGCGTCCGTATTTCAATGTTGTTGGTGTTCTTGAGTTTTTTCTTAGTTTTGTTCTCTTTCGCATCAGAACTTTTCAGTCCCTTGGTATTTTACCCTTATAAGGAGAGGTCTTATTAGACGATCTCCTCAACGGTACATATTTCTCTGATATTTCCAAGCATTTAGTCGTCAGTATGTCGTATTGGGCCTCAGGATCGCAGTCTTTCATGAGTGAATCCCAGTTTACTTCACCGAGGTCTCTCTTTAAACTTTCCCAGCAGACTGACTCGCTGTGAAAGTTCATTCGGCTGAAATTTGGTGCTTGTTGTGCTGCACTGGGAATTCTAGTTTGCATATTTGTAGGTAAGCTGGTCGTCAGGGTTATGATGTTATGATCTGAGAGATTAGTTTTGTTTACAGTAATATTATGTAAAAGGTCATCATTGTTTGTCATCACAATGTCCAGTATGTTGTCACCTCTTGTGGGAGTGTTGATGGTTTGATGTAAACAGAAATCCTCCGCAAAGTTCAGGACAGCTTCTGCCTGAGTCCGCATGTCCCCTGCTCCTCCATATACACTCTCCAACTCCCAGTCTATGAGCGGGAAGTTTAGATCACCAGTGAGCATAATGGTAGGCATGGGTGGTGGTAGTGAGTTAATTACTTCTCTAATCTTTGTTAGTTGGTCATTAAATTTATTTGTTGGGCACGCTGGTGGCCTGTATATATTTATATATACCCAATCAAGGTCTTTAATGTATAGTACCAGGGATTCTGTGTACAAGTTTGATTCTGAGTGGAGAACTTGTGTCCTAGCTGCAAAGTGGCCATCCACGTAGGTGATGACACCGCCTTTTTTCTTTTGTTTTGGTCTGTCCGTTCTATATGATACAAAGTGTTTTTATTTGTATTTCAGCTTCTCTGATTTCCTCTGTTAGGTGTGTTTCTGTTAGGGAGATTATAAAAGCATTTTCAGTTTGTGCCACTTCTGAGAGTAATTTTATTTTGCCTCTAAATTTGTATGGTAAGAGTCCAGCAATATTTAGAGTGATTATTTTATAAAGGCTGTCGGCATTGCTGCCACCTGTTGTTGCTGGTATCCTTGTAGCGGGTGCGTGGGGCCCCACTGCCACGGCACTGCTTTCAGCACTTGCAGTATATGTTGCTGTACTTGTTGCATTTGTTGCATTTGCTGCAATAAAAAAGACTGTAGTAGCATTTTGTTGTTTTTCAGTCTGGTGTGGGGGTCCACTTTCCCATGCATTGTGTGGTTTAGAGGCTGGTGGTGGTATGGTTGACCGAGCGGGTAGTTGTTTGGCGGGGGCTGCCTGTTGCCTTGTTTGTTGTTCGGTAGTTTGATGGTCAGAGGGGGGGTAGCGGCGATTGGGAGCCAAAGCGTCACTTTTTTCCCTTACCTCTCAACTTTCCCTTCATAATTGCTGAGGGGCACAGGGCCTTGGGTGGGGCTTTGGTTTCCCGGGCGTTTCCGCACCTTCCTCAGCTCCCTGCCTTGGAGTGGCTTCGGTTACCCGGGCTTTGTTAGTGGTAAGCAGGTAGGATTTTGTGGGGGCGCTCGTTTATGGCCTTGGCCTTGCTCGAGACCTTGGGGCTGTTCGGCCACACAGCCTGGGGAAGAACAACAACAACAACAACAACCAAATTTTGCTAAACTTTTTTTTTTTTTTTTACTTTCCCTGTTTCACCCATTGAATTTGGAAATCTTAAAGGTGGTGGTTCATGGGTTGAGATAAACATGGACAAATAATTGCCAACCTGCTCATAACTATCTTGCAAAATGCAATGGCACTGAAATAATTATTAACAATGGGAAAAGGGACTTTGTGGATCGTCTACACCAGGCCTGTGACGTCATAGTGACGCCATAGGAGTATCCTTATCCTGTACTGGATGGTGTACTTACACTCCTATGACGTCACAGGCCTGGTGTAGACGGTCCCCAAAATCCTTTATACCACTATTAATAATTATTTCAGTGCCATTGCATTTTGCAAGATAATTATGGGCAGGTTGGCGATTATTATTCCATGTTTATCTCAACCCATGCACCATCACCTTTAAGATGTTTCACCCCTTAATGATTTTATTTTCCACAGGAAGTCTGAAAAGGAGTTTTTGTTAGCCTGGAGGTCAAACTATAGCATATTGCTCGAAAAAGGCAAAAACAAGCAAAGTTTTTAATATACATTAAACAAAATATCATAATTACTCATAAGAGATTGGATGAGATTGTATTAACATCTGTGTTTTTCGCTTCCCCTCACCAGCGACGCGGCTGTTGTCTGAGAGTGGTGCCCCCTTGGTGGAGTTCTCTCAGCCCCGCTACTGCGCTGTACTCTCGGAAGACGCTCCCCTGTCTGCCACCATACTCACCGTCTCCGCCACACACTCCAGAGGTAAGTACACAAATTTCAAGCTACAGTATAATGTACTTCATTTAATCTTCAACTATAAGGCATATTTACTGACCAATATATCCTACGATATGAGCAAAATTTACCTTAACCCGGGGAATGCGTCAATCATGTTTTTTAACCCTTACTGTACCAGAGGGTATTACTATAAATGTACCCTCCAGTTCCAGGCATTGTGGCAAAAATGGCTTCAGAGTCAAGAGAGAATACCCTCTCACCCCGAAAGTTGGAGGAATATTGTCCCAACTAGCTCCCACAGACTTGGATACAGGCTGAGAAGTGTTGCCAAGATCTCACAGCAGTGTGTACAAGTCACGGTACCAGGTACCGCTCGATACAGGCAGTTACAAAGACCGCATAGTACTGACAGCAATCTTCCGTCGCTGGTTCTGATGAGTGACTTTATTACTGACGGCTGTATACCATCGCTGGTACAGTAAGGGTTAAAGTGCCACCAGTGTGAGAGATTTAGCTAAATTCTGACAAACTGTGTTATATTTACCATATAAAGTAATATTACTGTTCTATATGCACATATTTTACTTGTGTAAATAACATGTGAATGTTGAGGAGCTGGAAAATAGGTGTAGGGAGCAAATATCCAATGAAAAAACGTATTATTGTGACGGGAGGTGAGGGCTGAGGCGTACAAGGGAACGCAACATATATGTGCCTGCGTTGCTTGCATGAAGCATTCTGTGCTCTCAGCTGTTTACTGTGCATATAAGAGGGAGGAGGGAGGGAGGCAGGGAGAGGGTAGGGGAGAGTGAAAGGATGTATTTTTTAGGCGGGAGGTGGGGAGTAGGAGTGAAATTGGAGGGAAAATAACTAATATATGAGGAGGGGGGAAGGGGGTGAGAAAGATGGGAGAGGGAGGGGAGGAGTGGGGGGGGGGCACATGTGGGGGGAAGGCAGGAGGTGGTGGAGGGGAATCATGCCACCCAAACACATACTGTTCTGGGGTGTTTTTTGTGATTTTTATATATATATACATATATGTTTTTTATGGGGTATATTCCGTAAGGAGGGTCGCATTCAGTCCATTCACTAGGTAGAACATTACGGAAGGCGTGTCACAGCTGGTAGGTTAACCCTTTGAGTACCAGCGACGTGTGCTATATTTTATTCTAGCTATATTTAGACGATATTATACAGCTTAGGAAGGATCTGGGGTAGGGTTAAAAGGGTTGGCGGAGATATTGTGAAGCCTTATTATTGCTAGAGGTCCTTCCTAAGCTGAATATAATTGTCTAATAGTTGCCAGAATATGATGACAATGACGTCCCTGTTACAGTATGGGTTAAGGGGAGATGGTTCACTTTTGGGCGATTTTTGCATGTATTCATTATTTTTTAGTTTCCTCCCTAGACCTCCATCAAATTAAAAAAAATAAATAAAAATCCATTAGATCCCCCTTCTAGATTAATTTGTACATTTTTCGGTAGAAAAATGTACCGGCCGAAGGCCGGTTCTTCCAACATTACAGGCTCACTATCGTTCGCCAGGGAAAAAATCGACACCTAAATAGCACGAAAGGTCTAAATATTAACGAAGAAATGGGGCGAACGGTCTTAAAATCGACTAACTAATGAGGCAAGCATCTTAACATCTGAAAACTAGTGGGGCTAAACATGAGGGAGAAAATGGTTCAGAAAACCGGCCCATCTCCCCTTAAGCGTGAAAGAACAATCCCCTTGATCATCTCTTCGTAAAATGTAAACTTCAGCGGTTTAGACGATGCCGTAAGTATCCATTTTGTTTTAGGCTACTATTGGACGATCGGTTTTAGTTTCGTAAGCATCTGTGGGAGTCAAAAGATGTATTGTGATAGTCTGTAACCCTTTGACTCCAAGAGGTCCTTCCAAAGCTGAATATAATCGTGTTATGATAGACAGAATCCAAGTAAAGACAGCCATCACCGTAGCCAGCAGGGGTTAAATCAATGTCTGTATCGATACATTCTTCTGAAATGAACTTATTACTACATTAATTTTACTAAGGTAGTACCGGTAATGTGACGTAAATATATCAAAACGATTACTCCGATTAAGGGGAGGTATTTAGTTTGTTCCCTAGACCTCCATCAAGCTTAAAATTACACCCCCTTGAGTCCCTTTCAAGATAAATTTGTACATTTTTTGGTAGAAAAATGTGCCGGCCGAAGGCCGGTTCCTCTTAAATTACAGGCTCGCTATCGCTCGCCAGGAAAAGATCGACACCTAAATGGGACGAAATATCTTAAAAGTGACATAAATGGGGTGAAAGTTCTTAAAATCGCCAAACTAATGGGGCGAACGTCTTAAAATCTCAAAAGCAATGGGGCTAAACATGAGGGAGAAAGGGGTCCAGAAAAAAGTCCTCCCGGTGGAAATCTCCCACTTAACCCCTACAGTACCGGTGATGTCCTTTTCAGTACATGGTGGCCACTATGAGACGATTATATTCAGCTTAGGAAGGACCTCTAGCAATAATAAGGCTTCAGACTATCGCGACCAACTCTTTTAAGGGGAGATTTCCACTTTAGGGATTTTTTTCTGGGCCCCTTTCTCTCTTATGGTTAGCCCCATTGCTTTTGATATTATAAAACGTTTGCCCCATTAGTTTAGCGATTTTAAGAACTTTCACCCCATATTAAGACCTTTCGTGCAATTCAGGTGTCGATTTTATCCTGGCGAGCGATAGCGAGCCTGTAATTTAAGAGGAACCGGCCTTCGGCCGGGACATTTTTCTACCGAAAAATGTACAAATTTATCTTGAAAGGGACGCAAGGGGGTGTAATTTTAAGCTTGATGGAGGTCTAGAGAACACACTAAATACCTCCCCTTAACTAACTCAGATCCTTCCTAAGCTGCATTATATAGTCTAAATATAACCAGTATAACAGATAACACACGCCGCTGGTACTCAAAGGGTTAATCATACCATATGTGATGCGGTACTGTACAGTCGTGGACATACATATGTTCTTAACCACCCTATGCTTTTCATTGTGCAATTCAAACTTTTATAATCAATTTAAGAATATACATGTTTTGCATTAATTGCAAACTGATAACTTGTGCAAAAGAATGTTTATTCGTAAATTGATCATAAATGTTTTAATTGCATAATGAAAATCATATAATAATTACGTTGAAATTGTATGATGGATGCCATATTGGATATATTGTAATATTGGTGGTGTAATGGTTAAGGGGTCTACAAATCTGTGTGTGATATCCCAGGTTCGAATCCCGGTGGATCACATATATGCTTTCATTAATTTCGTTGGAGGTGTTTGGTGGTGTGGTGAAATTAATATAAAATGGATTAGTAATGTCAACTCCTCATACTGCCCACCATAATAGATTAATTTAGTTGATAACTTATTCAGAACTTGCATGCAAACGAAATATTAAATGTACTGTCCATATTGAAGTAAGAGAAGTTGTTGATTTCCGACCAATATTGCGTTTTACTATAGCGTATGTGTGTGATTTTGTGTATTGTTTTGTTTTTCTGATGTGTTGTGATGTCCCTGTTCGGGCTCTGTCTTGAGTCGGCCACCCCCCATAAAAAAAAAAAAAAAAAAAAAAAAAAAAAAAAACACACACACACACACACACACACACTGGGGTAAGTGCCAGAGCATATACATACATACATACATACATTCATACATACATACATACATACCGGTACATACATACATACATACATACATACTACAGCGTCTATCTATCTATCTATTGCCTGACGCCCTGATCCCCGAAGGAGTGGCCACGAACGAACCGCCCCCATCCGAGGCTGATCGTTCGTTTTTCGTTGCTTCATTATTTTTCACGGGTGGGGGTCGCAAGCCCACCGACCCAACCTCTTTAGTCGCCTCTTACGACACGCAGCAGGGACGTGGAGCATATTCTAATCCCTTACCCCCAAGGTTAGTTACTAACCCATATGTCCCCTACTAACTTCCTAGTCCTGCCACATTAGTGGCAGGGCAGTAATTCCCTTTCCAATGTTCCCTTACCCACTCTAAACCACTGTTTGGACACTTGATCCTCAGTGTGTTGGAGGACAAGCAGCCTAGAAGGGTCACTAGATCTGTTGTTGCTTGATTTCCTTTGTACTCCTTTGTACTCCTTTGTAGGTATGTATCCCTTATAGTACACTATATTCAGAACTAAATAATTTTAGCATTCAGGTACAAACGAGAGCTTTTATAGTCAACAGTCGATGATCAACATTTTTCTGGCAACATTTCTGGAATATTTTACACTGGTTTCGGAAACTAGCCTGATCATAGATGAATTTAAGTGACCGAAATATGTTTAATGTTGACCTTTAAGCGGCCAGACCAGTGTTTAGGATAAATGTTAGATCTGTTTAATGTTGACCTTTAAGCGGCCAGACCAGTGTTTAGGATAAATGTTAAACCATTAATTATTATTATTATTAGTAAGGACGGGTATTTATGTCGACCTCTCTCAGTGTATACCACCTCTTCTGTGTAGGGTACGTAACACCAGTCTTGCAACACAATCCCACCCCTACTCTGTGCAACTCTCCAACTCAAGAGTGAAACGATACTCCCAATCTTTCTTCTATTCAACAGCTGAGCTCTGGAACTCTCTCCCAAAATCAGTCTTTCCCTCTTCCTATGACTTAAATTGCTTCAAACTCTGTGTGTCCAGACATTTTGGATCGCACATTCCTTGATTTTGGCCCAGTCACTCTTTAAACTCACGTCGCCGGCAGTTCTGCATTTTGTCTCCCTCAGACACACATAGGAAAAGAAGAAAAGACAAAATACATAGCACCAGAAGAAATGGGACTCATTCGCTGAACACTGAACATTTCTGTAAATTGTTGGTTTCTAAATATGCCACCCCCCCAAAACAAAAAAATATATCTATCTATCTATTGCCTGACGCCGTGATCCCCGAAGGGGTGGCCACGAACGAACCTCCCCCATGCACCTCTGTCCCCAGTCAGTCGACGCCCCTCCCCCCCAACCAGCACCGCCTTCGTTCATGTACTTCCTCACTCCATCCTTCCACCTCTCATTCGGTCTACCTCTCCCTCTCTGTCCCTCCACCTCGCTCTCCTACACCCTCTTAGTCATTCTCTCGCTTTCCATACGTTCCATATGGCCGAACCATCTCAAGTTGTTCCTTTTCACACTTTCCAGCACATCTACCTCCACACCACACCTCCTTCTTACTTCCTCATTAGTCTGTCTATCCCTCCATGTAACTCCGCACGCACTCCTTAAGTACCGGTAATTCATTTCCACTGCTCTCACTCTTGGTCTGAGTCTCTCAACCAACGTCCATGCTTCGCTTCCGTAAGTCAGTGTCGGGATTACCACACTGTCATGCAAGGACTTCTTCACTTCCATACTGACCACCCTATTTCTTGTTACTGCTTTTAGCGTTCCTACAACCCTCTTCCCCTGTTGTACCCTCTCCCGCACGTCTTCATCCATAGTCCCATCTTTACTCAACACACTACCCAGATACTTAAAAGAGTTGACGATCTCCATAGCCTGACCGTTCAGCTTCAACCTCACACTCTGTGACTTCATCCCTTTCGAAGACCATAACCAAAGGTGGGGATTGGGCCTGAGTAAATAGATGGATCGGAAAAAAATATATATATATATAAAATAAATATACTGTGATTTTGAACAGATACAAAAAAATAATAATAATAAAACAAAATAAAAATAGGAAAAGTGGGAATTGGGCCTGAGTACATAGATAGATAGAACAAATACATATATATATATATATAAATTATATACTGTGATTTTGAACAGATAAACCATATATTTTAACCCCTTGTGTACCGGGGACTTCCTATTACACGATTTTATTCAGTTTCAAAAGGGCCTCCAACAATTAACAGGCTTCGAACTATCTCACTTAACCCTTTTCATTACCACAGATCTGTCTTAAACTGCATAAAATTCTCTAAATATAGATACAACAAAATTAAGGGGATAGTGGCCGGTTTTTGGTCCATTAATTAATTTATTCTTTTATATTTTTACTTTCCTCCCTAGACCTCCATCAAGCTTAGAAAAACACCCCCTAGACCCCCCTTCAAGATAAATTTGTACATTTTTCGGTAGAAAAATTGCCCGGCTGTCGTCGACAGGCTGTCGGCTGTTGTCTTAAAATTACAGGCTCGCTATCGCTCGCCTAGGAAAAATCGACAACTAAATGGCACGAAAGGTCTTAAAATTCACAATGAAATGGGGTGTAACTTATTAAAATCGCCAAACTAAACTTAAAAATCTCAAAACTACTTGGGCTAAACACGAGGAAGAAAGAGGTCCAGAAAAGCGACCCGTCTCCCCTTAAACAGACGTCGCTGGTACAGACGGGCTTTGAAGCCGATTCCTGTCGTGAAATGAACACTAAAAATTGTAAGTCTGGAAGCGAAGGATTCAAGGTTGAGGGGGAGGTAGTATTCGCTTTTTTATGGACCCCCTTCTCCCTCACGTTTAGCATATTAGTTTTGAGGTTTTAAGACGTTCATTCCGTTAGCTTGGCAATTTTGATACCTTTCGCCCCATTTCGTTGTCAATACTAAAACCTTTCGTGCCCTTTAGGTGTTGATATTTTTCCTGACGAGCAATAGCGAGCCTCTAATCTTAGAAGGAATCGGCCTTCGGCCGGGAAATTTTTCTACCGAAAAATGTACAAATAATCTTGAAAGGGGGTCTAGGAGGTGTTTTTCTTAGCTTGATGGATGTCTAGCGAGGAAACTAAAAAAATAAATTAACAAATAAATATATAGACCATAAACCAAGCACTAGCCCCTTACTTCTGTAAACGGGGGTCTAAAAGTTGGATCTGGAAGTGTCTGGCTCAAGTTTTATTTTTTGGAAAAATATAAAGAACCGTCCTAAAAACCTTGGCCCCGAAGCTGTCACTATAAATCAGTCCATGCAGTTCATACCCAGACCTATGAAAATAAATGGAATATGGGGAATATATATATATATATATATATATATATATATATATATATATATATATATATGCTTTATGTGTATGTATATATGTACATACTCGGGAAAACACCCCATTACTAGGGGTGGCCGACTCGGGACAGAGCCCAAATAGGGATGACACATCACACCACATTAACAAAATATATAATTCACACACATCTAGGTCGCCCAGGAAAAGACCCCGAGACCTAGGTTCATTTGGGGTCCCTAGCTAAGACTCCCAGGTCTCAGACCTCCCGGAGAGGTTAAGGGAGCCCACCTCACTTTTTTTTCTCTTTCTCTCCCTCACCCTTTGGCTTGTATCCAGTCGGCCCCATTCAGCCTACTGTTTTAAGACATTTATCCCCATCCAGGTTTCGATTTTTTCCTGGGGAGCGGTAGCGAGCCAGCATATTGAAAAACACATTTTTGACAACAGGCTAAATTTGTACATTTTTCGATACAAAAATTTCTCCAGCAAAGCCGGATTTGTTCATACAATGTTGGCTCGCTATCGTTCGAAAGGAAGAAATTCGACATCTGGATGAGGATAAACGTCTTAAAACATTAGACTGAATGGGACCAAATGGATACAAGCCAGAGAAAGAGAGAAAAGGAGAGAACAAATGCAGTTCACACCCCTTAAGATATACTAACTTGATCTATAAATTCGGCACACGCCATGCAGGCAAGAATGGCCAATATATCTGTGTTTACAAAAAATACTGAAAATATTTGCGAGAACTTTACGTGAAGTTCATGGTCCATAAATTGCCAGACCGAATTTAGTAGCGTGAGTTTCGATGACCAGAGAAGGTTGTGCTAGTTTGTTCGGCCACTGTCATATAATAAATATATGAATCAACAAATATACAGTATATATATATATAAATGCAGCAAATACAGCATACATAAACGAGTGGAAGTTGCCTGTACTGCTGTTTGCTGATGATACAGTGCTGATGAGTGATAGTTAAGGGGAGGTGTTTAGTTTCCTCCCTAGACTTCCATCAAACTTAAAATTACACTCCCTAGACCCTCTTTCAAGATAAATTTGTACATTTTTCGGTAGAAAAATGTCCCGGCCGAAGGCCGATTACTCTTAAATTACAGGCTCGCTATCGCTCGCCAGGATAAAATCGACACCTAAATGGCACGAAAGGTCTTAAAATTGACAGAATGGGTCGGAAATTCTTAAAAATCACCAAACTAATGGGGCAAACGTCTTAAAATCTCAAAAGCAATGGGGCTAGACATGAGGGAGAAAGGGGTCAAGAAAAAAGTCCCTCAAGTGGAAATCTCCCCTTAATGGGAGTTGCAGGGTCTGATAAATATGTTTGGAACAGTGTGTGCAGTTTTTTTCAGTCATTGTTTATAAAATGTCCCTGTATGGTATCCTGGAATATGGATCCTACGACTTGTGCATGAATTGAAATACATTCTCCAAGTAGGATTTCCCTTCTTCTTAACCTTTAAACAGCGAAGCTATGGTAGTTCAAACCCTCCCGCCAAGCGAAGGTATTTTGGTTCATTCCCGACAAAAATCGTACTTTTACCATAAATATCGTTATTACATATTCATATGCGCCTATTTTATGTTTAATACGAAGTTATTAACATGCAACAGCAATAAAAAAAGTGGGAATAGTTTTTTTGGGGTGAAAAAGACGTATTATTAGCGACCGATCGTATCAGAAGGGGAGAGCCGGCGCGACGTATACCCTCTCTCTCTCACTTCCCGATCGATACTGTGGTCTTGCAAGTGAAGTCTCTCTGTTGCTAGGATCTCTAACTGCCTCCCCTGTGACCCTGAGACCGCGGGCGGGAAATTTGCGCCGAAAATTACCCGATAAAAGGAGGAATAAGAGGAAAATAGGTGATAATTGAGGGGGGGGGGGCAGTTGAACACATGTGGATGAGTGATAGGAGGTATGGAGGGGAATTATCTCACTTAATCACGTATTGCTTTGTTTTGACTCAATTACATATTGCTTTGTTTTGAGTGCCAGTGGGGTGTTTTGAAAGACATCTTTTATGCCTAACCTCTTAACCCTTTCACGTTTTTATGATGCAGAGGTTGCCAGATTAGCAATAATAAATGGAGTTTTCTCACTCTTATAATTACCTCTCCAAAATTAGTTTTCTGCCCACAGCTAACTCAAAGACAACTGCAGAGGTTGAAGTAACTAAACTAATGGTTTCTAAATACCCCTGATGGTAACAAAGGCTTTAAAGTATCCCTAATAGGCTCAAAATTGCGTCAAGAACGTGAGAGGGTTAATAGTCCTGGCGCCTTCGCCCAGTAAAACCTCTTAAGAGTCTCGACACCTTTCCCGGGTTAATATAATTAGGAAAAAATTAAGTTTCCTTTATCACACGTGGTTTAGTAGATTAAAGCATGGACACCCCTCCTGACTGTCGGTGGTTTGAGTCTGGCTGGGAGTATAAAATACATATAGTAGCTCAGGTGTATTTGTGAGATAGGCTATACATGATAGGTATGACTCGTGTTTATAACATGAGTAGGATTTCCCTTATTAATATACATAGGGAAAAATCTCTCTCTCTCTCTCTCTCTCTCTCTCTCTCTCTCTCTCTCTCTCCATATATATATATATATATATTTTTTTTTTTTTCTATGTGATTGAGGGAGGCAAAAGGCATAACTGCCTATAGCGAGTGCCTCCCCCATAGTTGAAAGAGTGACAGGGCCAAAATCAAGGGACGTTCGAGCCAAAATGCCTGGACACACAGAGTTTGAAGCAATTTAAGTCATAGGAAGAGGGAAAGACTGATTCTGGGAGAGAGTTCCAGAGCTCAGATGTTGAGTAGAAGAAAGTTTGAGAGTAACGTTTCACTCTTGGGTTGGAGAGTTGCACAGAGTAGGGGTGGGATTGAGTTGCAAGACGGGTACCACGTGCCCTACGTAAAGGAGGTGGTATGCACTGGGATAGCTCTGAGGAACACTGATTATTATAGTAGCGATAGAATAGCGAGAGAGATGCAACATTGCGGCGGAGAGAGAGAGATTGCAGAGAGTTGGTGAGTGGACGGGAGTTAATGATACGAAAGGCCTTCCTTTCAACTTTGTCTAGGAGAGCGGTGTGAGAGGAACCTCCCCACACATGTGAACAATACTCAATACAAGGGCGCACTATGCCCCTGTACAGAGCAAGAAGCTGTGCAGGGGAAAAGAACCCCCTAAGGCGGTTGAGCACACCCAGCTTCTGGGAGGCTGCCTTAGCAAGACTGGTAATATGGTCCTTCCAAATGAGAGCAGAAGAAAAAGAGACACCAAGAATATTGAGAGAAGATGAAGGGTTGATTTTTGTATTGTTGAAGAATAAGGGATAGTCCGCTGGGAGATCCTGACGGGTAGATAGATGGAGAAATTGGGTTTTGGAAGCATTAAAGTTAACAAGGTTTTCTCTGCCCCAATTGGAAATAGTATTTAGATCAGAATTTAAGAGTTCTATGGCTTCATTACGTTTGTCGTTGAGGGATTGCTGGCTGGCGCGTTCTGAAAAACTAATGGAGTAGTGTAAGGTTGAGTCGTCTGCGTATGAATGGATGGGAATTAAGGTACAGTTAAGGAGATCATTTATAAAAATTAGAAAGAGAATAGGAGATAGGACAGAGCCCTGAGGAACACCGGAGTTTATAGGGTGAGGAAGTGAACAATGGCCGTCCACAACCGCAGCTATGGAACGGCCGGAAAGGAAATTAGAGACAAAGGCACAGATGGAGGGATAGAAACCGAAGGAGGGTAGTTTAGAAATTAAAGATTTATGCCAGACTCTATCGAAGGCTTTCGATATGTCTAGTGCAATAGAAAAAGTCTCGCCGAAGTCCCGAAAGGAGGATGACCAAGAGTTAGTAAGATATGAAAGAAGATCACCAGTAGAGCGACCCTTAAGGAAGCCATACTGGCGATCTGAGAGCAGATTATGAGAAGAGAAATGCTTAAGAAATTTGGAAGCAAGAATAGTTTCAAAAACTTTAGAAAGACAAGAGATAAGAGCAATTGGACGATAGTTGGAGGGTTGAGAGCGGTCACCCTTCTTTGGGACAGGTTGAATGTGAGCAAACTTCCAGCATGAAGGGAAGACGTTAGAGGATAGACAGAGACGAAAGAGTTTGCCTAGGCAGGGAGTCAGCACGGAAGCACAGTTTTTGAGAACAACAGGAGGAACACCGTCCGGACCGTACGCCTTATTAGTGTTAAGCCCAGAGAGGGTAGAAAGTACATCTTTAGAAGAGATTAGGATATTAGGCATAAGTAAGAGAGAGGAGGGCGGAGAGGGAGGAATAGCACCGGAATCATCCAAGGTGGAGTTTCTAGCAAAAAAAAAAAAAAAAAAAAAAAAAAAAAATATATATATATATATATATATCCTGTTTAACATCAAATCAAAGCAATGGCCAATTCACCATCATAAATTATCATCATGCTGAACAAAATTATATCTATCAATAATCTGTACACCTTTGAAGTCAGCCTGTAGCATGCACAACATTTTATACTTAGTTGAATTCTACGCTCTGGTCATTAAAACACATTTCACTGTTTGCATTTCATGGGAAGAGGGAAGGCATATATATATATATATATATGTGTGTGTGTGTGTGTGTGTGTGTATATATAAACATATGTAAACATACTTTCTCCCATTACCATCCATCACAACCATTACTAGTTGTATACAAGAAATATTTTGATTATCGATAAACAGTTGAAGATCATATTTTATTTCATATTAAATGTTGATTGAATGAAAGCAAACTAAATTTTTCATTTTACCGTTAATTCAATTCCAATTTGTTTTAGACCTGACGATAAATACGGTACTGAAAAAGCTAAAACACAAATGGGTCGGGTTATTTGCATACTTGATTGCTATTGCATGTATTAATTTATGTATTTAATTACTTATTTATATTACCTGCGATACCGGGGCTGAAGTCCTAACCAATGCGTTTATCGGATAGAGTGTGTGTGTGTGTGTGTGTGTGTGTGTGTGTTTTTTTTTTTTTTTTTTTTTTTTGTAAGCTTGATGGAGGCCTAGGTAGCAAACTAACTCACCTGGTTAAATTCTCTGGCCCCATTCTCCCTCATGTTTAACCCTTTTAGTTGTCAGATATTAAGACGTTTGGCCCATTTGTTTGGCGATTTTAGGACTTTTCACCCCATTTCTTTGTCAATATTAAGAAATTTCGTGCTACTTAGGTGTTGCTCTTTTCCTGACGAGTGATAGCGAGCCTGAAATATAGGAGGAATCGGCCTTGGACCGATATATATATATATATATATATACCGGTATATATATATATATATATATATATATATATATATATATATATATATATATATATATATATACATATACCGGTATATACCTGTATATATATAATAGAAAATTGACCCAAAAATAAACCCTTCCCCCTAAAGAAGAAAACTAGCGAGAAATGGCGGGCTTCACGTGTGTGTGTGTGTGTGTGTGTGTGTTTTTTTTCTTCTATATTCCAACTTACTTCCACTCGGGCATAGGCTGAGAGCCTTAACATTCACCGCTTTACAATGAACAGTGAAGCCCGTGAGGTCTTGTTTCCAGTCTAGGGAGTGAGACATGTGAAGCACGTAGAGTACAACGAGCACCTGCCATCTTGCCTTCACATGAGGCACGGTGCTCACTCATGGCCCGAAACGACCCCATCTCTGAAGCCACCTCGTTCCCGTGCTTCACTGTCTCACCCCCTACACTCGGACTCTCACACTTACACACACACAACGCCACCTGTTGAGCAGATAACTCACCAGGCATTGCACCCCTATAGCATATTTTGAATATGGGAATATTCATACAGTGCTATTTAATCAGGGAACAATGAGGGTATTTTATTGACGTTTCGGTGGGCTTGTGGTAATGCACTGATACTAGGTACAGCACAAATTCCATCCCGATTACCAGGCCAGTGGCAAGACCACTCCACCACACCTCCCCTAAGTGTGTGTATATGTGTGTGTGTGTGTGTGGGGGGGGGGGGGGGAGAAATTGGCATCTTCACCAGACCTAAGGAGCAAGGTGATGTATTGGACGGAACCAGTGAGCCGGGGGAACAGATGTGCACCTCTCTCTCTCTCTCTCTCTCTCTCTCTTCTCTCTCTCTCTCTCTCTCTTGCGCTCTCTCTCTTGCGCTCTCTCGCGCTCTCTCTCTTGCGCTCTCTCTCTCGCTCGCTCTCTTTCTCTCTCGCTCTCTTTCTCTCGCTCTCTTTCTCTCTCTTTCTCTCTCTCTCTCTCTCTCTCTCTCTCTCTCGCTCGCTCGCTCGCTCGCTCTCTTTCTCTCGCTCTCTTTCTCTCTCGCTCTCTTTCTCTCGCTCTCTCTCTCTCTCTCTCTCTCTCTCTCTCTCTCTTTCAGGATGAACGAACTATTGATTGAGGGAGAGAGTTCCAGACTTCACTTGTTAAGAAGACAATATACTTTGACAATGTGCTAATTCTTGGTTTGGAGAGCTGGACAGAATAGGAGTGGGTCTGTGTTGAAAGGCGGGTGCCTCGTACACGCCGCAAGGGAAGGGGTATGCACTGAGAGAGCTCTGAAGAACACTGATTGTTGTAATAGCGATATCAGAGTGAGAGAGCTGCAACATTGCGGCGTGTAGAAAGAGATTGTAGGGAACTAGTAAGAGGAAGTGAGTTGATGAGACAATATACTTTTGACGCTAGTCTTTCAAGAAGTGCGGTATGGGTGGAGCCTCCCCGCACGTGCGAACAATTCACAATACATTGGCGCACTGTGCCCCTATATAGAGCAAAAGCTAGGCGGGTGCCCAACCCCGAAAGGGGTTGAAATAGGGGAGTTATCCCCCGCCAAAGGCGGCTTTCTAGGGCCTTTCCTAGCTGATGCTGAGAGGATTGGGTTCTAGTCATGTGGTGATGGGCTGGTCTATCAGAGTGAGAACTGAGCGATCTCTGCCAAACCCATAGCTTACTCTGACTATTCCTTTTACTTATATATTTTCTAGATCTCAAGTGACGGCGTCTTTTCCGTGGATTGACCTTCCAATCTACCAACCCAGAGGTTGGTAGATTGGAAGCCAAAGCGTCACATTTTCCTTTGCCCCTCAACTTTCTTTTCATGATTGTTGAGGCACAGGGCCCTGGGTGGGGCTTTGGTTTCCCAGGTGTTTCCGCACCCTCCTCGGCTCCCCGCCATGGAGTGGCTTCGGTCACCCAGGCTTTGTTGTGGTAGGCAGGGAGAGTTCTGTTGGGGCGCTCGGTTATGGCCTTGGCCTTGCTCGGGGCCTTTGGGCTGTTCGGCCAGGCAGCCTGAGGACAAACAACAACATAGAGCAAAAGCTGTGCGGGGGTGAAGAACCTAACTTCTGGTAAGCCGTTTTGTAAAAGTGGTGATATGATCTTTCCATGTAAGGTCGGATGAGGTATATACACCAAGATTATTGAGATAAAATGAATGGTTGATTGGTGTATTGTTGAAGACTAATTGAAAGTCTTGTGGAAGATTGTGACGGGTGAATAGAAGGCGAAATTGGGTCTTGGAGGCATTGAAAGTACACATAATCATGGTTCCATTTCATTCTTGATTTTTCCACATCGTTCCCTACCTTCAAATACATCTCTCACTACAACCTATATCCCCTACACTACATCTATCTTATAGATACCTAAGAACATTTCGCACTACAACCTATATCCCCTACACTACATCTATCTTATAGATACCTAAGAACATTTCGCACTACAACCTATATCCCCTACACCACATTTATCTATCGTATAGCTACCTAAGAGGTGTGGCGGAGTGGTCTTGCCACTGGACTGGTAATCTAGTGGACCCGGGTTCGAATCCCAATATGTCAATGGGAAGATATTATTGGGATGGAATTTGTGCTGTACCTAGCTAGTATCAGTGCATTACCACAGCACACCGAAATGCCAAAAAAATACCCTCATTGTTCCCTGATTAAATAGTATTGTATGAATATTCCCATATTCAAAAATATGCTACAGAGGGGCAATGCCTAGTGAGCTAATTGCTCAATAGGTGGCCTTCTGAGAGTGAGGGTCCGAGCCTGGGGGAAGAGCCGGTGAAGCGCAGTGGCGAAGCAGTTTCAGAAATGGAGTTGCTTCGAGCCGTGAAGCTTCGCATGTCTCACTCCCTAGGCTGGAGCAAGACCTCACGGGCCTCACCATGTTCAGCGGTAGAGTGTAAGGGCTATCAGCCTATGCCCGAGAGGGAGTAGTTGGAATATAGAAAAAAAAAAAAAAAAAAAAACGTTTTCATCAGTCTGGAAAAAATGTGCACAGTAATATTTCCCATCCCCATTTCTCTTTCCCTACACCGTCTCGGAGATTTTTTATATAACACCAATCTTTCTCCCATTCGTCTGTTCCCTTGTCAACGTGTAATTTGCCTCCCTCGTATATCTCTTCCTTG